>CM047520.1:258327-548327 GCA_026122265.1 Ammodytes dubius | reverse complement strand
CAAATTACAATTTTCAACCTGAAAATAGGCATAATATGTGAACCTTTAATATTTTATCGGTAAAAAATGTGGGTTGCCCCCTGCAGAAAGTGTTACTCCACAATGGCAAGACATCCTTCAAAGCATGCAGTGCTGAAAGTCTAAGTTCTGCTCTGACTCTCTTCCCCGATATTCAGGTGTGAAATGCTGCTCATCAGTGTCACCACAGATAATGAGACCATGTGAGATCTTATTACCTTCTAGCGCCGACAGCTTCATGCAGCAATAATTACTCCCAGCGGCGCCACCACGGCTTATTGACGACGCCTGGCCCAAAGTATCACTCTGGGACCGGTGCTTTCCCCTCCTTCGCAAAAGGGCAAACAATGGAAACGAAACACCACTCATCTATCAACTCCGCGAGTGATGGATATAATGACAAAATAAGTTTTCCTTCCGAGGAGGAGCGACACATGCAGAGTGAAATAGATAGGTCTCTGGTGGGAGGGGGGGGGGGGGGGCGTGTTTGCACGAGAGCAGAGCTGTAAACAAGAGCGTTGCTTTTATTCGCCGTGATTTTGTGTGTGTTTGACGATGAGTGAATGTGACCGACCAATTGCTGTTAACTTGCAGTAAACAGAATGCATTACTACATGTGCGAACGTAGCACTGTAGCATCAGTTGATCGTTGATGTAGACTAGTGATGTCTTTAGGTTCAGGGTTGATTGCAATTTCTTAAAAGAAATAACATTTTGTCTCCCTGTTTTCACTATTTGTTTTGTTGTCTCTTATGCCTTAAATGTTTAATGCATTTGTTATGCCCCTGTAAAGCACTTTGAATTACCTTGTGTGTTGTGCTTTATAAAAAAACTTGCCTTGCTTTAAAAAAAAGAAAGAAAGAAGCAAGTTTGGGGACTTCAACTAGCCTCGGTTGGATCGTGAGTTCAACATTCAAGTGACAAATGGACGGTGGAATGAGAAGGGAACACCCTGAAAAAATCAAATTGAGTATGGATTGTTGTTGTGTGCCTGGATTTATAGCTCCGGGGGTATATCCCAAAGCCCACAAGTCATAAATTGATGCAGTTGAAATGGCCGCGTCAGTGGGGGATTGCTGCTATGATTAGTTTACTGCACGTGTCAACCCGGACGGACAAACACACACAAACGATGAGCCATTGTTGTCCCACAGCGGGGCCTCGTTAATAGAATATATACACAGACAGGAAGTTAAAGGCCGTGACAAATGTGCCTCTGCGGACCTGCGTGGTACAGAGAGTACAGGGAGACAGCCACATGTCTCTGCACACAGCACAAGCACCACTCAGAGACTGAGAGGGTGACAGCCTGTGGGGTGAGGCTGGATATTATTGGTCTACCACACACACACACACACACACACACACACACACACACACACAGTACAGTGGGTCTGTATCGGTCTTTTGAAAAAGTAAATAGAATAGGTTGATTTATAATGGATCTGAGAAAGAATAGATGAATACAGTATACATGTGTAATGCATGTACAAGACAATAGCAGTAGGTTTAACTTGTGTTTTTGTCTTGGTTTTGATGGACACTGATAGCAGACTTTATTTTAAAGGATAGGTCTGGTGATATTGAATATTTTTCAACAACAAGTCACATACAAAAAGAAAAAAACAACAATGAATGGACCATAGTAACTACATGAATATGCTAAGTGTATCCAAATAATGTAAAAGAAAATATGAACGGTATGTTATTTTTTTGCACCGAATACCTCCATTGCATACAGGAAATTGAGTCAGGACACAACATATTAATGCAAAAGGAAACATTTTTATTGTCACATCATATCTGTTATAATAATACTATGCTATATATATATGTATCTGTATTTATATTTTTACATAGGACACAAGCTACGAAGGATTACATACAGTACAGTCAGCGACATAGAAAAATATCAGAGTAGTATTGGCACAGATGAAGAAGTATTTTACCGTACTTTACATGATATACATTCAGCAAAAGAACTGCAGAATGAAATGAGTACATTTTCCTCACAGTGAAGTCAAACTTTTTCTGTTTTCTTTTTTACATTCAGCTCAAACACATGATGGATGTTCCCCGCAGCGAGCAGACAATGATGACACATCTCCTTTTAGACACACATACACACTGCACACACACACACACACACACACACACCACCCCAACCACACACACACACCACACACAACACCCCAACTCACACTGCACACGAACACAGACTCTCAGTTAAAGGGCAATCAAATACAAAAAGGTTCAAGTCAGCTAGTTTTGAAGGTTGACAGCACTTGCAAGGATCTATTGGATTTTATGGATCGCCCTATGAATTCTCTCTCAATCATGACAGCAGCATAACTTTACAGACATATTTAGTCATAACAAAAAAAAACAGAAATAAATACGTTGCCCTACAGAATAGATTTCAGTGTGATGTAAATACAATAACTTCTGGTCCAATCTACCGGGCCTTCAAGTGGAACCTTTTTACAGGACAGCCATCCATCTCGTGAAACAATGTCACTCCTGGATTTGCCCTTGAAGGTGCCAATCTCAATAGCACAAACAATGGTTCCCTCCATCGATTCCCCGCCGAGCCCATTGGGTAAACACACATGGCCCCTAAACGCAAACAAGCTAAAGCCTCATCCATATAAAGTATGCTTTTGTTGTTTCAGAAATGATGCATGATGCATGGCAGCCCCATACAGATTGCTTACACAGCCTTTGCTTAGTGGCCTTTTTTTTAGAAGAAGAAGCCGTGCCCATTTGATTAGAGTCAATCACGGTGACACTCTGTTTACAGCAACAGCTCCGGAACAGAAAAAAGCACTTTGCGATGTCCTCCTTTTGTATCCCCCCTTTACAATGTTTGAAAGGCCGAGACAGATAGCCGCGGTCACTTTTTTAACAAGTGCCGGATGCGACCTTCAAAATTTCAAGAAACAAGTGCATGTATAGAGCAAACTGTTTGGATCTTGCAAAAGCTTAGGGGAGGTTGATTCAAGGTTGTCAATAAAGTGCACTTGCCATCAAACCAGTGCAAAGGTTAAACAGCTCTCTGTATGTACATAATAACATATGCAGCGGATGCACGGCCACCGCCAGATATGAGACGCTTGTCGCCACCACTATGATAACAGTCAAAATGTAAACATCAGTTGATAGACAGCACAGTGATGAGGAACCAGTGTACGCTGGGAAACGACATCTCTCGAAAACTCAAAGGTTTATTTAAGATTAGCTGATGAGATGATCGGAATATGACATTGTATATTTTCAGGAACATGAGACAGTGTCTGCTATCGTCAGGCATCGTATTGAACTCGGTTTATAGAAAATGACAGTGGCAGTGGGTTTGGTATTATAACACAAACACATCCAGTGTTCCAGAAAAAAACTAAACAATTAACCCCTGATATAAGCCGTTAAAAAAATGGTTATAGCCCCTGTGAACTCAATTCCACAACATCCTATGTCATTTGGGGAGTAACTTTAATTTCAATCACACTGCTTGAAAATTCAATGTAAGCTAATCAGCCAAACAGGGTTATTTTGTAAAAAAAAAATTCAGTCAGGAATTTTACCATGAGCTAGGCCTAAATAACTTGTAGTGAAGTCAGCTGCAGAAAGCATTTGCATCCAACTCATGAAGCTAACATTAGTTACCGTTACTAGGCATGGTTGATAAAATCGGCTAACTTATGTCTGAATCAAGGGCCAAATTATCAATTCATAAATGTTGTCAGTCAACCTTTAAATAAACCACTGCAAATGTATGAAAAAGCTGATTTTGTCACTATACTGAATTGGAGGCTACATGGGGTAGGCTTACACTTTTTGCCACCAGTGTATATTTTATGAACTTATATACTTTTCATTTCCTATATTTGATGATAACAACACACAGAAGGTCACATTTAGATGGGTTACTTACACTGTAGACACATAAGGTGATAAAAAATAAATAATTTAAACAATATATTCATTTCTGTATAAAGGAACAGCTATGTTTTGTACAACAAAATACTTCATGTACAATCAAGGGGATAAGTGCTGTGCATATATTGCCTCGGTTCTAAGGATAGTTTAAGACTATCATCGGTGTAAACCTTAAAGAATAATTCCACCCAGCAGGCTCTAAACCAAGTCTAAAGGGAACGTTAACATCTGTTAGTGTTCTGGCTGGAAGGTTCATAAGGCCAACAAAACATCTCAAATCAATCCTCTCATAGATGTTCGGTTTTGCATGGCTACATGTCAAACTCAGACCTCTTCTCAGTTAGAAATGTAAAGGGTCTCAACACCAATGGTCTTTTAAAGCTATAGTGCGTAACTTTTGCATATGAATGAATGTCAGTGACATTCAAGCCAAATGAGTTGACACAAAGTTGAATAAGCCCAAGCTCTTCAGCTCAACAAAACTCTCTCTGTATTTCTTTCGTTTACAAACTGGTGTCGCCCCCCTGACACTGGCGCAGGAGCTTAAGAAGCGCCCCACGATGTGTTTCAGTTGTTGATTCTACTGCTAAGAAATCACCTGCAAGTAGTGCAGAATGAATAAAATCTGTGCGTGATCACCGACGGCTTACCTCACCTGGATGTGCATGCTGTTGTAATTCCTCAGAATTCCTCACGGGGGTCGGCAGAAGTTACACACTATAGCTTTAATAACCGCTGTGTCTTACAACTCTAACAAATGGGATGTACAGGTCTTGCCTGTTGAATACCAGGGATTATATACATTGAATATACTGTACAAAGGTAAGGACGATATCCTCCCAAAACCAGCTCCATCAGCCACCAAATGGTTCTTGTCCGGTAAGCCTGCAGTAAGCTACAGCACCTTTATTTGAAGTAGTTGAGTCCTGCCACTAAGAAGAACTTCTCCAGGAAAAGCTCAGAATCCAAGACAGCAATGTGGGCAGCACGACCGATCAGCGTGTTGGCTGTGTTAGGCAGAGCGTGGAACACATTCTGGCGGATGAGCCGGCAGTCTTTAGCCTCCACTAGCGGCTGCAGGACGTTCTTGATCATCTCAGTGTAGACAGGCCCTACAGTGCAAAAATGAGGGAGAAGTCAACCCCACGTACATGATGATACAGTATACAGTAATCCCCAGCATAGATCCCACACCTTTGTACACAGATACAACAAACAAAATAGAATGTGTTCATTATGTGTGGTCACTGATCCAGGCTTGAAAGGTTTCCCCAAGTCATTATGCTAAGCCAAGCTAAGGTAATCAGCTGCTGGCATTACAGTAGTCTTATATTAACCGAACAGACATGGGAGTGGTATCAATCTTCATATCTAACTCACAACACAAATGACAAGAAAATGACTCCCACCAATCTACATTAAATGGTTTCTATGTCAATACTGTTACAAAATTGACCACACGTTTCTTAAACTTTTTTGTGTGTATCCATTTATGCCGTATTCAAAAAAGATCAACACAGCCTCTGTGGCATAACAGGATAATGGTATATGCTGAAACAAAAGTACAATGGTAACAAAAGCTGCAATACTCATGACAGACTTTAAATAATCCCAATCAATTAGACGAAGTGATGTATGAAGATATTTGATCGGTACTCGCATTGCTATTAGGAAAGAAAAAGCGGGATTGTTGTTCCAGAATATTGAAAGAAATACAATATTAATTCATAAAAGAGAAGATAATGT
This sequence comes from Ammodytes dubius, assembly GCA_026122265.1. NCBI lineage: Eukaryota > Metazoa > Chordata > Actinopteri > Uranoscopiformes > Ammodytidae > Ammodytes > Ammodytes dubius. The sequence continues at coordinate 542,627 of CM047520.1, read as the reverse complement.
TTTAGCAACCATGCAAGCACATCAGACCTGTTGTCCTGTCTTTGAGGGCAGTTTTGCACATCTCTATTCTGGCAGAGTGGAAGGGAACGTAGCGGTCCTGTGGAGACGCCACCAACACCACGTTCTTGAAAAACTGGAGGCCTGAAAAAAATAAAAACAAAACAAGTCAATGAGACTACAGTGTGTGTGTGTGTGTGTGTGTTTGTGTGTGTGTGTGTGTGTGTGTGTGTGTGTGTGTGTGTGTGTGTGTGTGTGTGTGTGTGTGTGTGTGTGTGTGTGTGTGTATGTGCTTGACCGGTGTGTGTGTGTTATGCGCGCTTGCATGTGTGACAGAGGAAAGGAGTGAATTGGTTGTAAAACGCAAAGTACGATCACAAAGTACAATGACAGGCTTGATGGGATAAGAAAACTGCACTTTTTTTTAATTTGCTCTCAAGTCTCCTGTCAGCGGGTGCTTTTTAAGAGAGTGCACTGGCTGGGTTTCCAATGACAGGGTTTGGATCATTTTGTCAGCCTGCCTGCCACGGAGCTTGAGTGGCCAAAAAAAAAAAGCGTTTTCCAGGCTTATCTTCTTCGAGCCTGTGTGACAAACGACTGCTTTTGTTCCACTCTCACACAGTGGGAGGCCTCTCTCACAGGCCCTGCTCACAGCTCACTGGCAGGGGGTTTGAGTCAGAGTGTTAGCGAGCTGACACAAACACAAGACAACGTGACAAAAAAAAACGACCGGATGACAACATTTTCATGAATATTTGAATAGGCTGTCTTTCAAGTACAAGTGAGGCAGTCAATATACTCGTCTACTGTTTCAAATGTCTGTGCTTTCAGACAGAAGAAGGCCTACCTGGTTTCTGACTCAGGAGATAGAGGAATGTTTTCCGTGGATCGACGTGATCTCTGAAGGTGAGTTGCAGCAAGGATCCCGATTTCTTCAGCTTCTGCATTAACCACAGACCTAAGCATAAAAAACACCAACGCAATCAGAAGAAAAATCCTCTGCTTTTTTGGAACAGCCAGCATATGCAGAGCAGTGTGCACGCTTCATACAGCTTTTTGAAGAGTAACATTCAAGCACTTTTCCAGCACTTCATAGATACAATTTCAACTTTCTTCAAGGACCCTAATGCTTAGAATATACAGGATATTGTATATGGATATGTTTATGCTTTTAAACATTGCCCATCAGTAAAATGGATGGGTATTTATGAAAAGAAAACTTCTGCTGTTGAATGTTAATACATAGCCAAGGCTCTGTGGACTGATACGTAAGCAAAGGGGCCCACCGTAGCAATAGCAACATGACGGTTTACAGAGGCTCTAGGCTGTGTTTTAACACTCAAATTGTTTCAGTGCGCACACAGTAAGACAGGTAGCAGATTACTGATTTTGACAAAAAGTGATAATGTCAACAAAGCGATCTCCAGACTTGCTGACTCCACCTTTTTAAAATCAAGCACATCCAAGCGTTCCACACACTCCGGGTACGAACGCTAGTGTGTAGCCTACGATTTTCTTAGACGAAAGACAAGATGCTGCTGACGAGGAGCACAAAGCAATGTCATTTGCAGCACATTTGAAGCGTGCATCCCCCCCCCCCCCCCCCCCCCGCTCACCTGTGCTGACCAACGTGCTGTTGTTGTACAGCGTCCCCAAGTGCGGGCCCGACAGCGAGAGGAAGGTGTGCAGTTTGGGCAGGTAGCAGCGGAAACGAGGCCTCGTCAGCACGGAGCGGATGATGACGTTCCCCAGAGAGTGGCCGATGAAGCTGTTTTTTTGGCCCAAAGACAAACAACTTTGAGGGAGATAAAACTTGCAACTTGAGTGGGCGGCTGGGGAAAAAAAACTAGAAAACAGTGCCTCCAATGCTTCTGACCTACAGAATGACTCTGCACAGTATCTTATTATATTCACCCCCTTCTGTGAGTAGGAAGAAAGTTCCCAACGGAGGCTATATTTGGAGACTTTAGCTCCAACATTAACAAGCACAGAAAATGTATTCGTTTTGAATCCATAACATGTCTTTTATCATACTAGTAAAAATAAAGGGTCCCAAATGTACATTAGCTGTTTATTTGACTAAATATTGTCTGTTTGCATCTTTATATTTCTCCTATACAACCATCTTTAACGGCCATTATCTCAACGTTAGATTTTTTTGTAATACTCTGAACCAAAAATCTCAACTACTGAAGTACTTGCATCAACTAAACTAAACTATAATCATTCTTAGCACTATTCTGAAGGTTATTACACAATTATTTAATATGTTGTTAATTGGCTGATTTATGATATATTTTGGTCTTAAAGATATGTCTAGAATTGCATTTTTAATTAGACCTGTAGATGGTATTTTCTGATTTAGAAAATGTAAAAGGCTGTATCCAAAACTGTTCTGTAAAAACTCTGGACACTCATATCTTGTAAAAATTACATAGAATTTTTTTTTTAAACTCTGGCTTTATCCAACATCTATAGGGGAAGGTGGGGTGATTTGTGCAACTTTTTACTCAAAGTGATTTTAAAGTGAGGCCTTGACAGTTATGTCTCCAACTCAAATATGTACATATATTTCAGGATGTTGTGCATCCCAGGCAATAACAACTTTGGATCTGGAATAAACCGTTTAAGAAATATAGCTTTCGGAAAAAAAGTTGTCTTGACGCACAAATCACCCCACGTAGTGGGGTGATTTGTGCGTCATTGTGTCACAATGACAAAGTCACCATCATCATCTTTCTGGCCATCTGAACTCTCATCAGTGGTGTCGTTAAGTGGAATTGAGATGTCACTCTCTTCTGAGCTACTGTAGACAATCACTTTCTTTTGGTGACCAGCGTATACAGCCATGCCACTGGCACAACTCTCAGAAATGTACTTTGCACTAGTTGCTCCGTGCTTGTGGAACCAACTGCCACCTGACAAATGTGATTCCCCCTACATTTCTGCCTTTAAATCAAGGCTCAAAACCCATATGTACACCCTGGTGTTTCCTCCCCATTAACTATCTTACCTCTGCACTACTATCTGTGTTTATGTGGATGTACGGGCTTTACGTCTTTTATTTTGGTTATTGTTATTGTACCTTCATTGTTTCCCTACTGAATGCACTATGTACAGCACTTTGGACAGTGCAAACTGTCATAAATGTGCTTTTATAAATACATTTTACTTACTTACTTACTTATAACTCACCCAGGCCCTTGCGCACAAATCACCCCATCCCCAGAATTTTGGATAATAGGCATGATGCAGCAATTTAGGGTTGACATTGTGCTAACTATATAGACTCAAAGTGTAGCATACCAAAGCACTAAAACATGTGTCAAATGTTTTCAAACGTGTCTATAATTGTTCAGACACAATAATCAAAAAACCTTGATCATGGAAATTTTACTTTGAAAGGCAAAACACAGTTTTTTGAGCTTAAATGTGCTTATATCTTATTCCTTGTGTCTCCCTTCTTTACAGGATGAGTCAAATGGATGGCTCTTCTTAAATATGTGGTCACATTTCCAATTTCTTCCACGGTTTTCTAGAAACAAGGGGTTTTGCAACTTCCAAAATGCACAAATCACCCCACCTTCCCCTATATTTGTTTTTGATGCAAATTTGATCATTATTACTTAGAGATATTGCCAAATGTTCGTATTTATTCGACCATTTCTAAAAATTGTAGTACAACAAAAATATGATTTTAATGTAATAAATCAACTGACAAAGTTTCGACATCTACATGTTACACTTTTCTACCCTATTCACCTGCAGTGTCTCGTCTTAACTTGTTCAATGTTTAAACATTCTCAAGACTTTATGGCATTAACAAAGAGGACGTACCGTACAAATGAAAAGTGTCTTGTCCCCCACCGGGATATATTAGGTTCATGGTAAGCTTTGCCTCTCACTTAGTTTAATTACGGTAATGTTACAGCACTACCCAGAAGCCCTTATCACCATGTGTGCTCCTACTCATCTGTCTCCTTTACCTTACTGAATATAGATGTAATGTGGAGAGAGCCAGATGCCGTTGTGGCAGTACATTGCTTCTGTCTTTTATAAGTTCTCTCCAGAGAATGCGCCACAGTGTAAGAAAGTTGACGAACTTGGGTAGAAACTCTTACAAAGAAAAATAAATGGGCACACTGAGGGCAATTAAGAGGGAAGATGGATTGCTTAATTTGATCGGGATTAGGCAGCACACAGCTCATAAGGAGTACAGTCCATCATGTGAAAGTCACACACTTATTGGCACCGTACGATAAGAGCTTTTCATCCATTCTGTGCCTCTTATCACTTTTTAGTTTGTACAGTCAATATATTATCATTAAACAGTGATTCTCAATGTGTTAAATGTGCTGTCACCCTGAGTCATAGTATCAATGTGCAGTCTCTGCTGCCATCTACTGGCCAAAGAAAATACTGCTTCAGGTGAGACACTTCAGGTGAATAGGGTACATGTTTAACTTATAGATATCATCATGAAACTTTGCTCTTTGATTACTTACATTAAAACAATAATTTTTTTGTATTATAATTTATTTCAGAAATGTTTGAATAAATATGCAAATGTGACAATAAAATGTAAATGTTAATAAAGGAGCTCATGCATACATTTGCATCCAAACGTGTTAAGAATGATTGTGGAAAGTTGAAGTGATGTGAGTGCTTTAGAAGTATTGGAAAAAAAACTGATGTTGAGATAATGGCCATTAAAGATGGTTAAACAGGAGTTTTATGCAAACATTTAGACATGATTTTGTAAAATAAAAACCTGAATGTACATTGTGGATCTTTTATTTATGAAAGCAGACATGTTATGATATGAATAGACAAACATCTCTCAGTTGAACAGTGGTTGCCCTGTCCTGACCTTGCCTCAAACAATCCATCATAAACGAAAGTTGCCAGTAATGTGTGAGTTGCACGGTATCAAAATTGGAGTGACATACCTTATCCTGCCTATGGTGAGATTATACAGCTGGATATGCTGAATGATCTCATCCAGCAACCTGTCCGTCATGGTGTCGAAATCTGCAAACGTGTCGGTCTGCAAGAGAAACGCAGCCGTCAGCAAGTATACCTTAAAGCAAATGACCTCAAAGCGCCTCATAGAAAATGTGACCATGCATTCTATCAATATATCCCATCACCCAACCCATCACTAATGCACAGTATACCTGGTTCCTTTCAGACATGAGGAAGTCCAGTCTGGAGCCTGGCAGTCCTAACTCGATAAAAGTCTTTACCAGCCGAAGGTCCGCACTGTTTCCTGGAAGCGAAATATAGGGAAATTATTATACACACAGTTTTCTTTTTCTTTTTGGCTCAGCTCTTATGAAGAGTGCCCCATTAATCTTTAAAGAGACACCTCCAATGTGTTTTAAGGGATTAATATTCACAGTCCACATAGTGCAATGTGATACTGTAATTTTGTAGGACACACTCTCTGAGACTTCATTACATTTACAATGCTAATAAGAAACTTAAAAAAAAAGAAAAAAGGATGAAGCCTACAGTGCAGTTTGTTTGGTTGTGTCAGTTAAACAGCCATTATGTTCTAGCAGTGGAAATGGACCGCAGTGGGGAGCAGAATGCTGAGCTGTATATAAAGCCTTACCATCCAGCCCGTGGACACACACCACAAGGTGTATGCCGTCATCAAACTCCTCATCGTCCTCCTCGGGGGGGAAGTAGGGCAGGTCTGAGGCCAGCAGAGGAAGGTCGCTGTACAGGTTGGCCTGGAAGCTCAACTCTTTGAACAGCTCCTCTTTGGCTTTGTAGAAGCTAGAGAGGAGGGAAAATTGACATTCAAATACAATCCCAGGGGCTTATGATATGTATGTTAGCGATACATTGAAAAATAACTTACTCGTACTGAGCAAATAAAATGTATAATTTTAAAATGTCGATATATATAAATAGATAAACAGAATCACAGCGAACACAGCAAAATGAAACGTGGTCCCCCAACCAGCTCCAAGGCAAAAATAAGGCAAGAATCATGCACGCACACACACACACACACACACACACACACACACACACACACACACACACACACACACACACACACACACACACACACACACACACACACACACACACACACACACACCAGCTTTACAAGTAGCTCGTTTTAGTTTAAGTTCCCTGTCATCCCGCCAGGCTACAGATTTTAGCATCGTAGGAGTGAAAACCAATCTGTTTCCAGCTCCTCCTTCAGCTAATCGTCATGGATTTGTATTTGATGGGATTCAAACTCAGGCAGTTCACCTTGTCCTGACTGCAGGTTTGCCCTCACTTCATTTGGTTATGCCGAACCTTTCCAAAAATAACTGAGTAACTGCCAGTGTTATGCACCAGGTGTCAACAGCCATCTCTGCATACCCTCTGGCTCCAAAATGATTCTCACCTGCCTGAACACAAATAACTAATACATGTGAACATTCTTGAACGCAGCCTTAATGTCCAACTGAAATACTGTCATAAAAAGGTGATTTTCAACTGAAGGAAGACAAGTCAAAGGACTGCTATTTTATTCTACAAGCCTTTAAGTGGATTGGTCCTGTGTATGTTCTTAAGGCCTATTTAAACTGATGGGACAATTGTATTGCAGGGCTGCCAAGTTTCACCAAAAGTTTGGAGTGAGATTTTTTTGGCCGAGGGACCCAAAACCGTGTCCTCTTTCCCACCCAATAATTTTTGCTAGTGTCCTGCAAGTTTACATATTGTTCATAATAAATCAGAAATAAAAGACAATTAGAAAATGTGATAAAACATCAAAAATCTTATTAAAATAAACGAATTCATGAATTGCAAAGTCGTAGGACAGATTTTAATTAAACATTGGGTGTGGACATATTCTAAGTGGGGGTCTGGGGGTCCCCCCCCAGAAAATTTTGAGCATTAAACACTTAATTTCCTGCATTCTGGTGAATTTTTATGAAGCAATGTGTGCCTTTTCTGCATTAATTTTTATGTAAAGTAAAAGAGAACATTCAAGGTTTTGCTGACACAAATTTAATTGAATAGCCTACAATGCATGTGTAGTGCTTTCAAATATCTCCTGTAGCCTATTGTTAAAACATTTGGTTAAACTGTAATAAAGGTAATTATTCTATATCATGTCTACTATTGAGGGTTGAGTGGCTGGTGGTATTTTACTAGCAGCATTAGGCTTTATTCAAAGAAGAAAAAAATTAGGGAACAGTTCAACACCAATGCAAACTACTAAGCTAAAATAAAACATCTGGGTTACTTGGTCCCTCCTCTTAGGCTACCTTGATTTGTGTTATGAAAAGTGCTATAAATGTGCAATACATAGGCTACAGTTCATTACACAGAAGAATAAAAGCATTTTTATTGGCGGATGAGCCATTTGTTACTTTGCAAACCTAATTTTCAAACTAAATTACCAAAAACAATATACAAAACGATCCAAAGATCTTCTGAATTTACTTGAGTGAGATTGAAGGGTTAATATGTATGATGCATGCGCGCTCACCGGCCGGCGGGGACACAATTCTTATCAGCGGTAACTTGGCACGCTATCAACACACACCTCGGAAGAAGGTGCGGGTAGGGGGCTCGCCCATGGACATATAAAGAAAGGGCTCGCCTCCCGCTTCGAATGCACAGTGCACATCAAAGCATAACGTTAACGCGCGTTCAGAAAGAGGATGTCACGGAACTCAGTCCGTTTAGCTTTTCAAAATAAGACTTTCAAAGTAAAAGTACCAAAAAAAAAAAAAAAATTACTGGGATTCATTTCTCTGCGTGAGAAATTGGAGGTGTGGCGTGTGAGCGTGTGAACTGGTTGATATGCGTGTGTCTCACGGCCAAAGCGTGAGACTTGGCAGCTCTGGTATTGTATTAGTAACTGTAGCTTATAAGGACTACATTTGCAGATAGATTTGAGCTGTTAAGTACTACATATGACTGAATTTGATCTAGTCTGCTCATTGGCACTGTTCCCCTGACTGAGGTTGGATAGGTTGTTTGTTCAGCAAGCTAAGGTGCAAGAAAAGGGATATGTGCTTGGAGATAAGAAAAATACATTAGCAAGGATTAGCAAATTAAGGTTTGCAGTTCAACGTCTGTGGCCCGGTTTTCAATGTGTAGTCTGCTGCAGTTTGGCTGTAAGGCAGTGTCAATGTATGTCTCTGTCAAACAGATAAAATGGCATTCTGCCTGCTGGAAAGAAGCTAAGGCTAACTAGAAAGCTAATGTGGGTTGCATTTCTCAGCCCTTGGCTCTTGTCTGTGTTGTGGGCCAGGCTGCTGTCTGGCTGATAGTCAGTGTCTCTGTCTATCTATCTGTAGATAGAGACAAAATGTCGCTGCCTGTTCATGCACAGACAGACGACAGATTTTTTTTCTAGACGCTGCGGTAAGTTTGATTTAGTCATTTTGTAGTCATTTTAAGATGAGGTTTAACATGGTCACATACTATGCAAACTTTTATGTTCAACATTGTAATTTGGGTTTCTGCAACAAACTGTTTTCATGGTGGAGTGTCCAAAAAACCCTTCATATATTTCTCACAGTGCCATTCATAGCTGCCAAGTCTCACGCTTTGGCCGTGAGACACACGCATATCAACCAGTTCACACGCTCACACGCCACACCTCCAATTTCTCACGCAGAGAAATGAATCCCCGTAATATTTTTATTTTTTTTGGTACTTTTACTTTGAAAGTCTTATTTTGAAAAGCTAAACGGACTGAGTTCCGTGACATCCTCTTTCTGAACGCGCGTTAACGTTATGCTTTGATGTGCACTGTGCATTCGAAGCGGGAGGCGAGCCCCTACCCGCACCTTCTCTTCCGAGGTGTGTGTTGATAGCGTGCCAAGTTACAGCTGATAAGAATTGTGTCCCCGCCGGCCGGTGAGCGCGCATGCATCAAACATATTAACCCTTCAATCTCACTCAAGTAAATTCAGAAGATCTTTGGATCGTTTTGTATATTGTTTTTGGTAATTTAGTTTGAAAATTAGGTTTGCAAAGTAACAAATGGCTCATCCGCCAATAAAAATGCTTTTATTCTTCTGTGTAATGAACTGTAGCCTATGTATTGCACATTTATAGCACTTTTCATAACACAAATCAAGGTAGCCTAAGAGGAGGGACCAAGTAACCCAGATGTTTTATTTTGCATTGGTGTTGAACTGTTCCCTAATTTTTTTTCTTATTTGAATAAAGCCTAATGCTGCTAGTAAAATACCATACTCAATAGTAGACATGATATAGAATAATTACCTTTATTACAGTTTAACCAAATGTTTTAACAATAGGCTACAGGAGATATTTGAAAGCACTACACATGCATTGTAGGCTATTCAATTAAATTTGTGTCAGCAAAACCTTGAATGTTCTCTTTTACTTTACATAAAAATTAATGCAGAAAAGGCACACATTGCTTCATAAAAATTCACCAGAATGCAGGAAATTAAGTGTTTAATGCTCAAAATTTTCTGGGGGGGACCCCCAGACCCCCACTTATAATATGTCCACACCCAATGTTTAATTAAAACCTGTCTTACGACTTTGCAATTCATGAATTTGTTTATTTTAATAAGATTTTTGATGTTTTATCACATTTTCTAATTGTCTTTTATTTCTGATTTATTATGAACAATATGTAAACTTGCAGGACACTAGCAAAAATTATTGGGTGGGAGAAGACACGGTTTTGGGTCCCTCGGCCAAAAAATCTCACTCCAAACTTTTGGTGAAACTTGGCAGCCCTGGTGCCATTGCTGAATCTCCTCTTTTCGGCTTCTGTCTGAAATGCTCCGTTTTAGTATGTGTCTCTTTAAACCCTGCCGATATTTCTAAGATACATTGAGGGGGAGCTTGACTGGGGTTTTCAGAAGTTGGAGAGAAAGAGAGAGAGAGTTTTTTTTTCTCATAGTCTGGGAATCTCTAGACACACTGAGGAACCATATTCATGTTGAAAAACCTTTTCTCATAAAAAGGGGACCTTTTAAAACACCTACATCACAATTTCTTCTTTGGTAAGGCTCAGTTTAGCCCAAACATGAACTCACTTAAGCATCCGCTCATTCGTCTCATCGTCCATGTTCAGGGGATTGAGCGAAGACGAGGAGATGATACCAAAGGAGCCCAGGGGCTGATGGGTAATAGGTGAGGTCGCCTGTCGAGCGGACATCCGCTGATCGATGGGGAGTCTCTTAAAGCAGAAGAAAATGGCAGGCAGGTCGGGGCACAGGACACTGACATGTTCACCACCTCCACCATGGTCTTGTTCACAAAGGCCAGCCCTGAGTTGGGGATCTTCGAGGGTTTGGGAGTCTGGGAGTCCAAAGGCTCTTTCCCATTGGCTGATATCCCATTGAGGCCAACGGATAATGTGACATCATTGGCCATCAAGGTAAGGTTACTAGGCCTCTTTGTGGTGTTGGTATTGTTGGGTGTATCATTGGAGTTTTGAAGCCCTAAAGGCTCAAGATGAGTTCGAGAGGGATCGGGACACTCCTGGTCCTCAAGCCTAAGCATATCGGTCTGACAGAAACTTTGGCACTCATCTCTGGTGTTAATTCTCTCCCGATCCGCTGCACTTTTACACACACATGGTTTGCTTCCACAGCTGCGGGGCGCTGCTGCTTCCGTTTCCACGAGATGAACGTCCTCCAGCGCGGCGCCGCTTGCTCCCCCCCGGCTGCCAATATCCTTCACTTCATTAGGGCTTTGGACAGAGTCTTGTAAAAGCAAGACTTCAGAAACACCGCTTAACTCTGGCTGTGAAGGCTTTGACTCTTCAGAGCTAATATTCTCCTTGAGAATGTGACCGAGACTTGACGTTAAACTTGGGTCCAATAGAGATGATTCCGATAGCTCCGAATCCAGGTTGCTGATCAAAGAAGAGCTGTTGATCTTAAATGAATCCTGCTCTTGCACTAAGCTTTTGGTATTTGTCTCATTTATGTCTTCCGGGCTACTTATCTGTGGTGCAGAGACCGATTTGGTCAGTTTGTTGAGCCGCCTTTGCTGCTGGTCGTCTTCATAGGGCAGGGAGCTTATGGAAGTTAGCGAGGCCTGTATGCCTCCACTTGGAAGGCTGCCGTTGCTCTCCATCTGTAGGCCTTCCAGAGAGCTGCGGTGGACCGTACGATGGCGACACACTGTCTGCTGTGGGATTTCCCGTTCGCTGGAGAAGGCCAGAGGAGGTCGGACTCTCAAAGCGGGCCACGCCGCAACCGAACTGGGCTCGCTCTCGATGCCCGAGTCGGATATAACCGAGGAAGAGCGCTTCATGATCTTGGAGCCTGCAAGGCCTCCGCGGTGGTGACCCATGTCTTTTCTGAGATCGCCAGGAAAGGGAGATATGACCGGATGTGCATAGGTTGTAGATAGGCCGATGGGAGGAACATCTTCTATGTCATCGTCCATGGAATGATTTAATGGCATGGCAATATCAGACTCTTCTTCATTGTTTTCATCTTCTCGTAAGTCGCTGTCGTTTGCAGGATCACACAGTTGGATCGTATTTTCTGTTGCACGATGAGCAGGAGACATATCGCTGCTGTTATTAGAGTCAATGAGGGGATTATGGTTTGAGGAGACAATCAGGTCTACTTGGACTCCATATGGATCCACATCACAAGGCTTAACACAGCTAGCCTTAACATGGCCTTGTTTTTCATCTGGTTCCTTCAAGTTTTCTCGAGATGTTTCAGCACTGACAATAGTAGGTATGGGGAGATGGCTTCTTCTGGAGTTGGAGCCGTTCCTACTCTGCTCTGCCATGAGCGAGACATATGTGGGCAGGTCCATGCAGTCGTCACTGTCTGAGGGTGATCTGGCTCCCTGGTTGGGTTCAAAAATCCCGTTGGCAGGACTGCAGGCAGGATCCGTGGTTGGCACATCGGACGACCAATCTGGAAAGACAAAACACATGTCAGTTTTAGAGTAACGTTTTTTTTCTTGAAAAGCCATGATCTTTTTACTATATTATAAACATTTGACATTTTATATTTTCAATGTAACAACGCATTGTGTATGAAAATGTTAAAATGTAATACATTTTTTGTACACACCTGCATAATGTAATAATGATGATGATGCATTTTGTCATAAACAGCCTGAAAGCAATATGTATTAATATTTTTATGATTGACATGTGTGTATGTCATTATTAAATAAGGGGATAGTTATTACAAAATGGGGGGGTTGCACTTTTCTTTATAAAAGATGATATGGTGTGTTATGTAACATTACAGTGACCCTTATTGACCAAAATAAGCTAAAACTAATCTGCTGAACAAATGCAATGGTTACCAAATGAATTATAAGTCACTATTCATGCTAGAATGCATACAATAAACATTACCATGTTACAAGAAATGAATGAAGATATTAGTTCTGTTTGTTTGCTACATAATGGGCCATATTAATATATTTGCCTTTTAATAAAAGTGTCACCCTGCATTTTGTAATAACTAACACATTATGCAAAACATTTGTAAGAAATTGAAGTATTCCATATTGCATTCAGGCTGTCTATTACAAAATGCAGCAGAATATTACATAATGCAGGTGCTATAACATAAAGAAGTGAAAATGTTGCATTGTTACAATGCCACGTTTGTATGACCTGTCTGAGGAGACTCCACATATCTGTCCTCAAAGATGATGGGCAGGCTGTTCCAGTCTCCGTCAATGTCCAGGCACTCAACAGGTAAAGGAGGCATCTTGGTCAGGTAGTCTGAGCTCCGCACGTCTGAAGCTATCTGGCCGTGTCTGTTGATTCTGCAGAACAATTCAGCAGAACAAAACAAATAATAGTAGACATTTTTCTCCATTGATAAGATGTATTCTTACTTTTTTTCCTGACAAGGCTAACCACTTACAGTTCTTCTTGGAAAGTCAGAGATATCTCTTTGGAGTGTTCGGTGAAGAAGTACGCCTCGGAGAACCTCCTGACCTGGTGTTATCCAGAAACAAAATAAAAAGTCACTTTGGTGGAGCCTCACACTTATTTTTTGATGGCATTACAGCACAAGATGATAAAAACAGTCAGTCAAGTTTGAGTCAAACATTCAACGGTCCGTACACGAAGAGAAGAGATTCAAATCCCTTCTACCAGGCTATGATGCAAGCTTGATGGAAGAGCTTTCTCCTTCTCCAGCCCCAATTAGAAAGGCATCCAACTGTGACTGCAAATCAGCAGAAACAATATTTTCGTTGGTATTTTCACCCCACAACAATTACAGAGCAAGAGTAATTGAAATATAAACTCCCGTGGTGTGTAGAGGCGAGTCAGAATTCCCTCTACGTAATCTAATAGCAAAGCAAACTGAGACCAAACAGTGCCGTTTAAGAGCCTTGAGAGCTGCTCCACTGTGAAGCACGTATTCATATTAAACAGCCCAGTGATTAGATAGAAAATTGCACTGGAAATTATATTAGCTTGCTCAGCTGGGTTTTAGCTACTGATATTTCGGATGGCACGTAATCGTTTTGCTACTGTAATTCCTTTTTGTGTCTGAATATTTCTCCTATGCAACCATCTGTAACGTCCATTATTTTTAACATTTGTTTTTTCAATACTCTGAACCAAAAATCTCATCTTCATAGCATCAACTGAACTTTCCACAATCATTTTTTTACCACTATTCTGAAGGTTATCACGGTACGATTTTTTCATATGTTGTTAATCGTCTGATTTACGATTTACTTTCATAAAAACATGCCGAAAATTCATTTTTAAGACCTATGCATGATATCTTTTGACTTATGAAAGGAAACAAAAGTCTGTATCCAAAATCTGCTCTGTAAAAGCTTTTGACATCAAAACAAAATAAAGATTTTAAGTCTGGCTTTATCCAACATCCTTAGATAGTTGGTTTTTAAACAGATGCAAATGTACACATAATGAATTAGATATTGCCAAATGCGCATATTAATCCAAACATTTCTGAAAAAAAATAAATATTACAAACAATTATTGTTTAACTGTAAGTAATCAACTGGCAAGGTTTTATGATGATATCAATAACTTAGAAATGTGACCCTATTCACCTGCAGTGTCTCGCCTTATTAAGAAAACAAAAAGTGTCTGAGCATTGCATAACATTAGCCTCATAGCATAATTGCCTAAATCACATTTACTCTACTCTACTTTTACTCTACATCTACATCTACTCTACCCTACTCTATAACCCTTAAAATATGACTTTAGCAATTATGCTATTAGGCTAACGAAAAGTAGATGTAGAATAGAGTAGATGTAGAGTAAAAGTACAGTAGAGTAAATATGATTTAAGCAATTATGCTATGAGGCTAACGATAAGCTATAATGCTTTTGGTGTGAGTGTGGCCCCCTCACCCTGAGTGTGTGGTGCTCCTGGGCCAGGTAGGACAGGATGTGTGGGTTGAGCACCGCGGCCTGGAGGAAGCTGCTCCACAGAGCCGCCAGCTGGGAGCAGAGCTGGCTCACGTCCCGGCTGATCTGCTCTGCTACCTTCTCAGCACCTTCCTGCAGCTGAGGTGGACACAGTTGGACATCATGACAAAAATGTGTTAAGTGCAAACTGAATTCATTCATAGTCCTCCTAAAATATAGGTTTTGCATCATTCTATTTAAAGGATCCTTGAAATCTAACATGTTTATATTTAGCGTAAGTTGCATGTATTATGGATCATTGTAGAAATCTATCAACCAATCAATGAACCCATGCTGTTCTCTGTGTGACAGGCTGTTAACAGCAGCTGCACCAACACAGCAGTCCATATGTATAAAGACTTGTTTTAACACTTGAATGCCCTGATAGTTTATTTTTTGCAGCTTTTCTTCATTTGCTTTGGTTAGAGAGCCAAGAAAAAATGAAAATGATTTAGCCATAGACATCTGTATTAGGCCATTGCATATTTCATTGTGGGCATGTGTTAATGATGAGACAAATTTTCAAAAATAAATACCTTAGTAGGAACAAACAACAACAGAGGAATCATAACAGTGTGAATGCAACACTAAAGTCAGAATCAAAATCATAATAACACGTGTCTCTTTAATATGTGGATGCAGTTTGTCGAATGGACATACCTGTAACTCTGTTGTGAGCTGATTTAGAGTTTCTTCTACAAGCAGCACGTCTGTGAAAAGAAGTCATTCGCATAATTTAGCGCTGTACATTTAATAACAGAAAGTTGTTCATTTTAACTTCAAAATCTATTTTAATACTAATTAGCACTAAGATTTCAAAACCTTGAATAAAACAATTATGTACAAAAAAAACAATCATCTTTGGGATGTAAGACTAAAAGTATAACAGAATGATCACGAACACACTTCAATAAAATGCATTATTAAAGTACATCAAATCCAATTGTGTAAGTAGTGGAAAGTGGAAAGTCCATTTCCTCAAGTACAGTAGAATTTTGAGGTACTTAACTTGAGTATATCAATGTTCTCACTACTTATACTTGTATCCACTTCATTTCAGATGCAGTTTAAACTATTATACTTTTCACTTTTGCAATCAATTGTTTGACAGTAACTAGTTAAATATCAGATTACATTTTTTATAAGAATGTATGGCGCTCTGTGTTGTAGTGGGTAGAGCGTGCACCATATAGGCCCAATCCTTGTTACAGTTTGCGGGTTCAAATCTGACCTGGGCACCTTTACTGTGGCTCAACTCTCCATAATCGTTCTTTTCTGAACGTACTATTCTGATATATTCTGAGTTAACTGTGTGATTTATGATACATGTTATTAAAAACATGATGAAAATGCATTTTAAGACCTGTACATTGTATTCTTTTATATAGAAAAAACCTAAGAAAATCTGAATTCTGAAGAAAATTGTAATTGTTTAATGAAAGCGATCAACTGGCAAAGTTAAAAAAATTCCCCTATTCCCCTGCAGTGTCATCGCAAATGTTTCTTATGGACGAATGTGTCAGCAGTCATCAGTGCAATCACATGTTTGGTAACATTATGAATACATGTGCTCACCTGAGTCTAGTGGAGTGTGCTGGAGCAGTGGGATCTCTTTCATCAGTGCGGTCCAGTACGTGTGCAGGCCTCTGTGTGCGGCCAACAGGAGGCGACAGAGCCTTCGGTGCCACGTATGGGCTCTCTGCAGGCAGTTCTCACTGGCCACATAAAAGCTTCCCTAGAAAGAGGGAGACATAGCCAAAATGTCAGCTGCTATGTAGGTCAATGCTCACCTTAATAACGGCCGTGTACATATACTTGAACTTTATAGCCGCCACTGCAACAGTTGTATAGGCTTGTCGCTGACCATGTTTTTTTTGTTCAAAGGGAGCTTGCCTCTGATCAGAAATGAATTAGATCTTTATTTGGGAGTTTAAATAGGACTTAAAAAAGAAATGGCCCCGAAACACAGCTTGCTTTGAGCTGTTAAAGCAGATCAATATGTGTGTGTGTGGCGTAATGAGGATGTAACGCATCTCTGTTACCGCCAATAAACATTCACAAGCAATAGGGGGATGAGGCCAAGGCGTCTCCGTTTGTCTGGGGCTGAGAAGACACAAGCAATGGTCAAAATGAAATGCTGTGTATAAAAAAAACCATGGTCCATTTTGAGATTGTTCTTCTATTCTGCTTGGATATAATGTCTTGTTTCATATTAGTATAAATAAAAGGTCCAACATGTACATATCAGTGTTTATTTGACTCAACCTGGTCTGTTCGTGTATGTATATTTGTCCTATACAACCATCAATAACGGCCATTATCTCAGCATTTGTTTTCTTGCAATCCTCTTAACCAGAAGTATAAATGTAAAGCACTCACAGTACATTAACTAAACTTCCATAACCATTTAAAGCAATATTCAGAAGGTTGTTATAGGATTTATTGATATGTTCTTCATTTGATGAGCTTAAAACATAGAATAAAACATTCAACTAGGCCAAGTGAGGTGCAAAGCTCAATGATAAAAGCAACTTGATTGCATGGAACATTAAATAAAAACTATTTCTGTTGCTCAAACATAAGCAGTAAAATGGACCAAGTTTCCAGTAGATGGCTCTCTAACAACATCTACCAATTCTGCTATGGGTCTCATTTATCCTCCTCAAGAGCTAATGGCCTTTCTACCCAAACAACTCTCATTGTACCCATCAGCTGTCAATCTACGGAGCCTACAGAGGCCTTGAACGTGACCAGATACTGCCTCTGTCTGATAGTCCCCTGACCTGCAAACTGTCTGTTAACCCTGCGACTACCACCCATGACTGGGATGTTTTTTGGAAAGCGGCAGTGCGGCTCAGCTGGTCTTTGAAAAAGGCGTGTAGTGCCCCAGCAGTATCTGGGGATGTGTTGTAATTTGCCCCGAGCGAGTGGAGTCTCCGGCCCTATCATCACACCTGCGTGCGCTCTGTAATTGCAGTGCAGTTTAGCCCAACCAGGAAGGAACATCTGTATGTTTACTTTCATAATTCCTTTTTGGCCCTTATTGAAGGCCTGCCTGGATCAGTCTGCCAGCCAAGGAGCAGAGAAAAATAGTTATTTTTCACTATGAACTAGTCATTACCCTAGGACTATATAGTGTATATCCGCGCTGACAATGCCCAAGTTCTAAGTCACCTTGCTTCTGTTTGCTGCTGTATGGGCTTAGGTTTGGTGTCAACATTAAGGTGGGGAAATATGGGGGTCCTCCAACCGAACTTTTGGAGCGCCAAACATTTCCTTTCCTGTATTCTAGGGAATTTCTATTGACCAAATTGCGCCTTTTCTGCATAGATGTATGGCATAAACACTGATGCTTTCATTTGACATGATTTATTAATTCATCTCTTCAGGAACTTTTTTTTTTATATTAGCAAAAACAACACAGATTCTCAGTGAATTGACTTATAGCAGGAATAACAAACGTAACTCTTGGTGTTAACGGGGCAAAGTGCTAAAAACGTGGTCTAGCCGCGGGTCAAAAGCTCTAAATAAATAAAGGTGATGGAGGAGGTGGCGTTGTGTGCAGATTTCACCTGCAGCTAGACGTGCTACGTGGCGCTTGCTAGCACAACTCATTACTGTGATCAAAGGAAAAACCCCCCGCCTGGCTAAACGCAGAGCTTATAAAAGTGCCCAGCCAGGGGTGAGAGTAAAAACCAGGAGGAAGAAGAGGGGGAGAGGGAGGGAGGGCTCATTAAGATTTACAGTGTAGCCTAGACTGTGACGTCCACAGGGACCTGAGAGAGGCAAAGGATGGTAAAAATGGAATGGATGGTTGTACGAATGATTAAAAGTTGGAATTATTGTCAAACACAACAGGAAATTAAACGATAAGAGATTATTTTTAAGTTATTTTGCTTCATTAAGAATGAGTTACTCCAGGAAAGGTGGGGGAAATGAAATCTACAAAAGCATAGCTCGACCAAACATGAAGAAAAAGATTCATTCATTAACATCAGACAGGAAAAAAAGTGATATCTACAATTGTAAATGTGTGGTTTTACTGGGAAAGTACTTGTTAGAAGCACAAAGAGTATAACTGTGTGATTGTACTGTATTTTGAAGAAAAAAAATTACGAAGTAGTCCTTTAACTTCGTATGCTATTAGCTCTTGGGATGAATCCTGTTGCTTCCGGGTGATGTGTCAAAACAAATCCGTATCATGTCTTGGCACTGGCAAAGTATTCCTCCGACTTAGTATAGTAAGCAGTATGGAAGTTGGAAATATTTTCAAAGCCAAAGTATTGGCCAAATTTTGAAAACAAATCCACGGAAACATTATTTAACTTAAAATGTGTTCATCACTTGAGGAAACATCTTAATTAATGATATATTAAACGTGCACTGAGGAACTTTCAGATTTTGTTAATTCTTGCACCGTCTTTGGACAAATATCCAGCTGTTGTTCCTGTGTGAGCGTACTACAAAGGCATAAAAAAAAACTGTATTAAAGGGTTAGTTCAGGATTTTGGACATAGGGCCTGATTCCCAAGTTAACCTTGGTGTTCTTTATCGTTGGAGACAGTTTTCAACACATTTAATTCAGTCCTTCTAGTTGCAGAGTTTGCTCGTGCTAGGCTAGCGCACGGCATTGGGGAACCACTAGCCTGCTACTAAAACAGTCTTACCCACTCCACAGTACACCCGAGGCTATTCAATTATAACGCCAGACTATCGATGTAAATGTCTGTGTTGATAGAATAATTTTAGAAATAAAACCAACCTCGCATCGCATGAATTATCGCATTTTGAGGGACTACTTTCTCAGCAGCAGCGGACTTTTACTTTGCTGTGTAACCGAATCACTACAGCAGAAAGTAAACAGAGCAGCGTGGGACAGAAACTGAAACGAACGACTAGGCAACATGGTGCGTCAGTGTGCATTTAGGAATTGTACAAATAAACCCTACAGATGGACACCACAAAGTTTTCGCAAACGGAGTATTTGTAGCGATCATTTCAGACCGGACGACTTCGAGAAACCCCGCAATCTAAAGAGCAATAAATCACTGAAAACGAATGCAGTGCCATCCGTCTTTTCAGATGCACCAACAGCCACTGATGAACAGGTAATAACTTTTGGTAGGCTACTAGCTAATAAAGCGTGCCCCTTTCATAATGTTAGCCTACTGATAGATTGATGATGACATGCATTTTGGAGAGTGACAACATTAGCTAATGGTATAGCTACACACTTGGTACCTGGCTGGGCTAATTGCTTTCTCTTTCTGCCCTTTGCGCATCCATCTCTCTCTCAGTTCTTCATCAGTGTATTCCGGCTCGTACAGGTACGGTTCGGTGGTGGATACAACAAATTCCTCATCGTCTTCAAAAGCAGACGCATCGCTAAGTCCTCCAAACGTGGCCATATCTTGTTTATTGAATAGGCTAATACAATTCCTTCGTGCACTGTACTCTGCGTCTGTAGCTATGACCGCAGCAGGTAAACAAACTATTATAGATCCGGTAACCTAGGTATTAGTCCGCCGCTGCCGCTGCCTAGCAGGAATAAACACTGCTGCTGAGACACAGCAAGTCCCTCAAAATGCAATATGCGAGGTAGTTTTATTTCTAAAATTATTCTATCAACACAGACATTTACATCGATAGTCTGGCGTTATAATTGAATAGCCTCGGGTGTACTGTGGAGTGGGTAAGACTGTTTTAGTAGCAGGCTAGTGGTTCCCCAATGCCGTGCGCTAGCCTAGCACGAGCAAACTCTGCAACTAGAAGGACTGAATTAAATGTGTTGAAAACTGTCTCCAACGATAAAGAACACCAAGGTTAACTTGGGAATCAGGCCCTATGTCCAAAATCCTGAACTAACCCTTTAAAATAGCATTCTTTGCACTGATGGTCTTGTTTGCTGTTACATGTCATTTATGTTCACCAGAGGAAAAATAAGACTGTTTCAGAAATATAAAATAGTTCCTCGTAGCACCTTTGACAATAAGAGTGACAACCAGATGTTCCACCTACTGCACTGAAAGCACTGTAACTGTATGCTGATAAGGCTCAAGGGTAATGCAATAAAGTATTCCTGTAAAGCAAGACATATATAATCATTATTAATAAATTCTGATGAAAGTAATTGGATAATCATTTCTTTCATCTTAACTGTTAGTGGTCATACACTGTAGGTATGAGAGGGAGGCGACACGACTACACCATCATTTCCAGTGAGAGCGAGCTGCTATCCTTTCCAGATGCTAAGCCTGGAGCCTCCGGTACATGCCTGGGCAGGTGGGTTAATCAGATATTATGAAAAAGCCACAGTGGAGCACAGTAATAATCTCTGTGTTGGCGGCCTCACGGTCGGTCTTTAAGCCATAAGACTCCACGGAGCCGCAACACATGAGCGCTTCCCAGGCTAAGGCTGGTCCGGGATCAGTAATGCAGATCAGAATGAATCTCTGCCATGGCTCTTGGGCTGAATCCTATTGCTTGTGGATATGACATGCCAAAACAAATCGACCAAATCCATCTGTTCCTATAAGCCCGAGATCAAGTTGACGTCACAGCTTGACACTTGGCTACTTGACTACAGAAAAAAAAACAAGTATAAGTACTGGTATGCAGCAAAGTGGGGACAACACTGGCTTGTTTTCATCTTTTTGAGACAAAATAGGCTTTCATTGTCTGTGACTTTGTATCTTGAACGTCACTGAACTGCTGTAGGGTAACATACCTCCGAGATGACAGGCTTGCAGTAGCCAGCTCCGAACACGAGGTTCTCCACAGACATGGCAGATGGTCACTCGTGCTCTCTGGCGAGCCTTTCCCCAGCCAGGAGCCCTTCCCCGTACGTGCAAAGCTGCAGAGAGAGCAGGGACAAACCATGAGTGTGTGTGAGTGTGTGTGTGTGTGTGTGTTTGTTTGTGTTTGTTTGTGTGTGTGTGTGTGTGTGTGTGTGTGTGTGTGTGTGTGTGTGTGTGTGTGTGTGTGTGTGTGTGTGTGTGTTTGCGTGTGTGTGTGTGTGTGTGTGTGTGTGTGAGAGTGTGTGTGCGTGTGCGTGTGCGTGTGTGTGTCAGAAAGGCCAGTCATTATTGGTCCCAACAATGGAGGTTCTGGTCAGGGTTCCCCGCAATATTGTAAAGACAAGTATGTGCGTGTGTGTATGTGTGTGCGTGTATGTGTGTGTGTGCGTGCGTGCGTGTGTGTGTTTAAGCTGAGAAACGGGAGCTGCTACCATTCCAATCAATCAAGCGCTGCAGTAATATTTGTAATGCGTGGCTAAACGTCGACTTTATGATATTGGCAGCTGAATTCATCAGATAAGTGTTTGGAAAGCTATCTATTCAAGCGGCTAATGGATACACTTGTAATTGCGACTGCCAAACACAAAGGAGGAACGGTGGGTGCCAGCAGTTCAATCACTTGAGTCCTTTTCGATCTGATCTTGATATTCTGGATACGTTTGCATTAAAGTTTTTCAGTCTGGAACTCTTAGTGTGTTAGCCATCCCCAGACCAAACACACAACAGCAAACATTTACTGTAAGAGTTGAACTAAACAGTGTGCCTATAGCGTGTCTTGAGCTAGAGCCTAGCATGTTTGGCTAACTCCCAAGACCAAGAAGAAGCAAAAGCACATCCATTGTGTAATGTTTTTCCACACAGTCTGGGAGTTATGGTGGGGTCCATAGACGTCGATTACGGGGGGTATGGGGGGTACATGTACCCCCCACTTTTCGTCAAGACTCATTTTGTCCCCCCCACTTTTTAAGCCGGACATGGAGTGCGTCCAGCCGTATTAAAACACAGCGTCAAGGTCGGTCCTCTCTCTCTCTCTCTCTCTCTCTCTCTCTCTCTCTCTCTCTCTCTCTCTCTCTCTCTCTCTCTCTCTCTCTCTCTCTCTCTCTCTCTCTCCGCGATTACTTTAAAAAAGTGTAGACGTTTTGATTAGAAACGTGGCAGTTTGTAAATTACGCCAAAAAAATATTGTGCCTTTGCTGTTTCCCATTCATTGTGTATGGCTAAGAATCAGTGCCTTTGCGCCTATTCATTGTGGACGGCAAGAAGAAAAAAGTTTTCGCGCATGCGCACTTGATTCTGTATTATTTAACATGTACGCAAATAAGCATAATTCTTTGTGCCTTTTTTACGTAAATGGTATGCCACATAAGCATTTACGTTACATATCATTCATGGACCAATTAAAATCGAGATATTACTAGACATTTACGCAGCTTAGGCCAACGTCATTACGTTGGCTATGCTCATTCACGTCGCGTTACCCCCGCAGATTTTTAAGTCAACATTGCAGCTGCCCTGTCCGTGCCCGCAGATATTTCAGACTGGAGGAATTTTAACAAATTGGATTATAATTTTAAAAGGAACAGAATGAATAGCAAGAGAAAGGCCTGCGCCAGCCTTGGACGGTGTACAGCAGCAACAGGGACAAACAATGTTCGAGCATTTCAAACGGACAGGTAGCCTACATGAACGGAAGGATGCTAGCTAGCTGTGCTGTCAGTCAGACTGTCACTGGATTACTATCGTCTTGCTTATTTCTACAGCCAGGGAGTCAGATTGGTGAGTCAGAAACTTTTTGGGGGTTTATTTAATAATAAAGTTGGATGAATTGATACCGAGTGCAATCCATTCTGCATTTTTATATTCAATTGAGCAGTTGTGTTTTCATTGTTACTGACGGACAAACCTAAGCTCTGCAATGTGGATAAATGGTTACATTCTGATGCTGGACAGGTCCATGGGGCATACACTACTGGTACTTTATCTATTAAGATAAAGTTTATGGAGTGGAGTTGCCATCAGTTATGCTGTAGTCCTACATAATGATGAATGCTGTCTTTTATTTTTAAGTTGAATAGAAGTAGTACCGGTAGTTTGAATCGGCGAAGGTTTGACTTGTTGCCTTACGTTTTTTCGGCCCTCGGTGTGAGGGACGGGTCCGTTAAGTCGATGGATGCGATGTTTAATCATTTATACCAAACTACAGTAGGCTACGGGCAAACCTGAAGTCACCGTCGTGACATTTCATATACGTCCCGTCTGTGTGTGTGTGTGTGTGTGTGTGAGTGAGAGAGAGAGAAAGAAAGAAAGGGAGGAACTTATTTGAAATCGGCCGTGCGTGCCTGTTTGTTGTTTATTGTTTTTGATTTAACAATATATAGGTTTAGAGAAATCTGGCTTTCAGAACTCAGTGCCTACCCACTCACTGACCTCACCGCACGTCACTGGAGACAACGGCGAGTGGCTTTAAGTGTCCCGTTGTGAAGTGTAAACTGTAGGGATTACCATCCTCTATGCCCACTAATGACTGTAAATGTAGCGGACACTAACAGCAGCTTGTGTCGCGGCACATGGATACTGACGATGTTGTTTATCAAGAAGTAATTGAAGCTGATCATGGCTATGCTACTAGCTAGGTTGCCATGGAGACCGAGGCGGAGTAATATTGTTGTGCGAAAAGTCCAGCCGTGCTTCGGCTCGATGCCTTCGACCAATCAGATTGCTCAGTCGGAACTACCTTTCCAAGCTCCTTTTGTTTACGTCATGTTTGGTTGGGCTACGGGGAGCAGCTAGTGGCTCATATGTCCGCTGCTTTTTGAAAATGCTTTTTTCATCAAATGTGTCAGACATCAGTGTTTTGTATACATTTTATTCATTAGTGAGCGGGTATGCCGTCTTTCAGAACCGTTCATTACCTGCACTAAAGAGAAAAAAAAGATGTTTCCTCATTGTCCCCCCCACTTTTGAAAATGCACTCCAGAATGCCTGTTTGTCCCCCCCACTTGTTTAGCCAAATCGACGTCCATGGTGGGGTCATCCCAATGTACCCAGGGTTCAATGTTCCCAGATGGATATGGCACCAAATGGGATGTTTAATTAATAATCATATTTGTTTTTTTCACTTTATATTTCGTCATCATCATTAAATGGATATTCATGATCATGATGATACACATGATGTGTTAACTTAACCTGATTGATCCATCTCGATATCTCTATCCCACTCAGTTGAACATCCACACACTGTGTATTTAAATAGTATAGTCTATGCCTTTTTCAGTCTACCTCCTTCTAGGAACTGTACCTGGGCATGTGGAGCTAGTTTTGTCCCTGCCATATTATCCAATTGAGTCAGAAAACATTGTGCCCTGGGAATGAGGATATGCTCCCTAAAGTAATGGATGCTACTATTTGACTTGTTAGGCTAGTGTTAGGGGGCTTGTCCTCTCCTTATTGCAGAACATGTATACCCCTGGAACCCCAGCCAACATTAACTTAGGTTACATTGGCTAAGCACATAGGTTTGTCCTCATGTTAGATTTGACTTTTCCTTGAAACATAAGAAAACAAACACATATGTAAGCCAGGACTGTTATTTTTTTGTAACATAACACTGTTTGGCTCAGTGTTATTACAAAGTAACAACAGTCTTACTTGTTATTCATCCTCATCATATTTATGACTTAGGCTACTCTACACTACCATAGAAGCACAATGCATGTTCTTGTACTTCCATTTCGTTTACATGGATCATCAATCAATCATGTGGCTTACACCTCTTTTTCTAGCAGAATAATATGTATGTGGCACTCGCGTTTATATATACGGTAAAACCCTTTTTACAGGTTTCTCATTTTAAATTGAGTCAGTGGAAACATTAAATAACAAGCCAGCCACAGCATTTTCAACCACCTGCTGGAGCTGACATTATCTTAATGTGCTGGCCAACAACAGCTGATAAAATCTGTTTGCTTTAACAGCTAACAAAAGCTTAAAGGTGGAGTCAGCGTTTCTGTAATGCTTGTTGTCAAAATCACTTTTTTGTCAAATCAGTAAATATATCCGCACGATTCGCTACCTATCCGTTATCTGTGTGTTATATAAAAAAAACGTTAATACACAGCCTTAGCTCTGTAAACGGGCATGATGCTATAGCTAGGTGTGCTTCCCTTTACATATCCTTTCTTTAGGCTACATACCAGTTTACAAGAGCCTTTTCAGCACGCACAGTATACGGGGATCGCGAGGAGTTAGATTTTGACGAGAAATCTTCTCCAGAATCACTGACTTCCACCTGACTTAATTGAGTTATTATTACATCATATTGTAAAAGTGACATACTCCTGCTTTGTGTTGAAATCAAGGTTCAAGGTCCCGTGCGGAAAAATACAGTATGGTTGCATTGACTTGTACCTGATGAGCGGCTGATGTAAGGCAACCAGTGAAGCGTGTGTGGAGACGGAGATGACGGACAGGTGGAAGTAGTCGAACATGACGGGCACGTGATGGTGCAGCCCCCTCTGTGGGTGGAAGTGGAGGCTGAGGGTCCGACTGCTGATCAACGGCACGGTCGCTATCTCCGCTAGCCTTGAAGGACAATTTTAAGGTCGGAAAAGAGGTAAACATTACACACTGAAGTGAAGATTTAATGCCACGTTCTAAAAGGAATGCCTGTACCTTTAAAGAAGGAAGGAACATATTTTATCTTTAAGGGATTTGTACAAGCTACCATTGACATACTGTATATATATATATATATTGTGTCGGCTGCTGCTCACCAATGTACTATGACTAAGATTATGACTTATTGTCCGCAGTTATGAAAGAGTGGAAGAGATATTAAATGGAGTGCTTTTAATATCCACTGGAGCTCCAGAATTCAGTCCAAGTTCACGAGGACAAGTGAGTGGCCTACTTCTGAATAATAATCACATGAGTATTTTTTTGTTTTTTAAACGGTAAATGCAAGGTACAAACTACACAACACAAACTACTCTTCATTAATGTGCAGCTGTTTGGCGGAGCAGTGCCTCAACACAAATCACACCTTTTGCCATGTACTGTATGTTAAATTGTAAACCTCCCATATCCACTCTCCCATTTGTCCCATGCAAACAGGCAAATCACAGCAATCATGTACTGCTAGCACAGACATTGTGGTCAGGTCACGTGCAAAAAAAAAGGACATAGTGGCCCCTGCCAAGTATGCAGCATTCTCACTCTTGCGTAAAAACTGCAAAAGTGGAAAATGAAGCATTCTCTCTCTCTCTCTCTTCTCTCTCTCTCTCTCTCTCTCTCTCTCTCTTCTCTCTCTCTCTCTCTCTATCTATCTCTCTCTCTCTCTCAAAGACACACAAACACATCCCCAAACTGCTGAAAAAAACCTACTGTTGCTCATTGTCGGTGAAATGAAGATCCAGCTTCAACTGAAAGTCCACCTCGCTCAACGCTTCGTCCACCTGCAAAACACAAGTCCAGTTCTTAATAGTCCTTAACATTCTTCTTTCGCAACCAATTTCCTTTGGATATGGATTGTCAGGTAAGTGTTGGTGTTTAAAGGGTGGCAGTGTAGAGAAAATTGAATTGAGTTGACGGCCATTCAGCGTGAAGGCCACAGCATATGATTGACACACTTTGTATACTCACCTATCCACTCAGTGAGCATATATGGAAGTAACAGCGATCCTAAATGACTAGTCCAGAATAAAAAAAAAGGCGAATCAGGCCTTTAATGAACCCGCCCGTCACCTTTACCCATCATTCCATGCTGCTGCCATCTGGCTAAAGTCAAGCCCAAATAGGGGACAGGAAGTAATTTGAGCTCACTGCTGTGGCCATATACTAAATACTGTCGAACAACATCATAAAGTGCCACACTCTGCTGCTTTGAAGATGTATTTTAATGTATTTCAGCTGGCCTTTTCCTGTCTGTTTCGAAAGGTTGCCAGAAAGGCAAATTTGCATTTCATGTAGAGAATATCTTATCGGGACGTTAGTACATTTACCGTGTATTTGGTGATGAATCTGATGCAGATTTGGTCTGGTCACTTCAGAGGCCTTTGAAATGAAGTGTTTACGTTCTCACTCTGTATGTTCTATCAAATGTGTTCCTGCATTTATTTATCCTTATTCATGTTGAACAGAAGTGAATCACTCTCGTGTTCAAAGGGCCGTGGACTAGCATGGCTTATGGAAATAAAGAAGCCCCTAGTTGAATTACCAGTGCACACTACAAAGGCATTGACGCGAATGGAGTCTTTTGAAGACGTGGGTGCAGTGTTGCTAATTACACACGCACGCACACATACACACACACACACACACACACACACACACACACACACACACGCACACACAGACAGACAGACAGACACACACACACACACACACACACACACACACACACACACACACACACACACGCACAGATACAGACAGTACAGCAAACACACAAATCTTTGCACCTCTGTCCAATATTGATGTTTCTGATTGATTGAGCATAGCCTACATGTGGGTGGTGTGCACAGGGGAAATGAAGGGGCTATTTTTGGCTGTGCTATCTGAAGCTGCGAGCACCAGATAACCTCCGAAAGGTTAATGAGCCCAGAGCCTTCGGGGAGAGCTTACAGCTGAAACCTGATACTCCTTAAGGCTCCCTCTGTCTGCACACCTCCACACCAATGTCTAACTTTTAACTGTTATCTTCTAAAATGAGGAAAAGCATACGCAGAGTTATGTGAGAGCGAATACATTTAGATTCTGACTGATCCTTCACCAGGCGTCTATGGGCCAGGGACACATGTCAGAGTAATGTCGGCGCAGTGTTGCTATGGCTATCATATGGATGATTAGCTTCGGGCGAGGCCATCTTAACCCCCCTTCCCCCCACCCCCCAAAACCCACACATCCCAGCAGCCTCAGGCCTGTCTCGTCGCTGTCAGCCCCGATCAATTTGAGCTCCGGTGGCGAGCAAAGGCAGGCAGGCAGAGTGGATTTTCAGGGTCGCGCCCCAGAGTGAAACGGTAAAGGACAGCACATCAATAACTGTCTCGCAGGTTTACACGCCGGATCATTTGGGCTCAACACAGGGCCGTCTGGGGGGCACGGGCAATTTACATTTGATGGTGAATTAAAACACATTAACTCCAACAGGCAAGGTGTGTTCAACTCAATAACCCCTCATACTGTTTGTCAGTTTGATGTCAGCTATAGCATGCAGGTAGAACCAGCACACTCACATAGGCTGCTGCACCTGAGTACAATCTTGAGATGCTTGTAATCCTATATTCTTTGAAGTATGCATACTTTTTGAGTATTTAAAGGTGGAGTCATTCTAGAGAATGCTTGCTGTCAAAATCACTTTTGGTTAAATCTCCTCTCGATCAGCTCTGTCCGTATACTGTGTGTGCGCTGAGAAAAATCTGGTGTAAATACATAGCCTAGGCTTTGTAAACTGCTTTATAAACAAAGGGGCTCTGACACACTTCTAGGAACAATCAATCAAGGTTAGGCTACTCAGCATCTCATACGTTGGCTTTGGTAAGTAGCCTATTTGGCTTCAACACTTTTTAAAAATACTGACCAGCTTCTTGTATCACTTGCTACAGTACTACTACAAACACATGCTCCCTGTATTTTCATAGTGATAACCTATCAATAGCATTGTGGAGGGTCGGTCCGAGTCCCTTTGTTTACATACCCGTTTACAAATAAAGCCTTCTCCAGAATCACTGACTATACCTTTAATGCTACTTTATATTTGAACTTTACTGCATTACAGAGGGAAATAAGGACCTTTTTCTTCACAACTACACTGCCAGCATGGCTATGACCCTTTAGCATCATATGCAAAGTCACCCGTTAAGTCTGCTTAATGTTTGACAACAGATTCAACACCATCACTGACATTTCAAGCTACTTTTACCAAATGCCAGAGCAGAATTACTATTCCCCCTATTCATCCTGATGATATGACTTCTTCATTACTTATGTTATATTTCTGCTTCTCAGCTGGCATTAAACTCTCTGCAATAAAAATGCATATTTTTTCGTTTGTATCAGATGGCGAGAGAGCACAGCGGTTTCCAGGGAACCTGTGTAGGAGGGAACAGTGGGTGATAAAATGCACAAATTAATGGCTATTTAATTGAATCACATACACCTGCTTTCACAGATATTATCCACCATGCCATTTGCAGCTGGGCTACTAATACAATGTTAGCGGACAAATGGCTTTCCCTAATCTCCTGCCTGTGTTGTGTGTGTGTGTGTGTGTGTGTGCGCGTGTGTGTGTGTGTGTTGTGTGTGTGTGTGTGTGTGTTGTGTGTGTGTGTGTGTGTGTGTGTGTGTGTGTGTGTGTGTGTGTGTGTGTGTGTGTGTGTGTGTGTGTGTGTGTGTGTGTGTGTGTGTGTGTGTGAGAGAGTTTGTGGATGTATTACTGATGTTGTGGAGACATTTATCTGTTTACACAGTGATATTGTGGGGACATACCTTCCTTTTGGGGACAAAATGGAAGTCCCCATAACGTAATAATCACAATTTAAGGAGAAGATTTGTTTTAAGGTAAAGGTAGGTAACTGTAATTTATGTGTAGGTTAGGATTAGGGTTAGGGTAAGGGCTAGGCAAGTAAAGGTTATGGCTAGGGCAAGTCTCCAGGGGCCTGTTTCAGGTAGCTGGTTTTGAGGCAACCCGGAGTTTGTTCGCTCTGAGTTGGTGGAAACTCTGGGTTTTCCGTTTCAGGTAGCAGGTTCAATGCAACCGAGAGTCAGTTACTGCGGCAACATACGCCGTGGGTCTAACCTGCTGGATAGGTGGTTAGACCTACCCGAGTTTGTTTTCACTTTACGCTGCAGCTCCGACTGAAGAAAGAGTGTCACTGTCACACGCGTCCCTGTACAGTTTGAAGCAAAATCACTCTATAGAAATCTCCATCGGGATGTTTTTATCATTTCCTGATGATTTTACGTTTGACAAATCATTTATCTGATCAGTAGCCTTGTTCTCAGCCCTCGGTCCGTTCATATAGGCGGCCACCTTACACATCGTGACATGCTCTACATTCAGATTAATAAACCTATTTGTAGCCTATTGTATGTTTTTTAACGTCTGTGCCACTGAACAGATTTATGTCAGGTGGATTAATGTAACGCTGCGGCTGCACGCGATCGTTGTAGTTCACTTGTGCGATCCTAAAGTCACAGACAAGCCTCGTTAAATAGCCTAATATGAATATAAAAATGATATAATAATTTAAACTGTGATCACTTGAGGAAAATGGATCTGGTAATAAATCAATCAGGCTCTTCAATGGAAACTGTCACCTAATGTGTCTTGACGTTAATGTATTTCACTCCCCATTTAAAAGAAGCGACAGTCTGTTCTGTTTACTGCACAGTAGGCTTTAGGCACTGTAAGCAATGCTGTGCCGCGCCAGCTTTATTACTTTACAGCTGATATGCGTAACTTTTTAAAATAGACTATGGCTTCTCATACGGAAGCGAAATGATTATCTTGACAAAAAATGTTTGCTCTGTTTTTTTTCTGAATTGCCGAGGAGATTAGATCAGAGTTATGAGACAATATCCCGTTAATTCTTCTCCATAGGCTACCATAAGCTCATTCGTTAATATTTCTAACTCTAGTGGGAGGAGCGGAGATTTCTTTTTTTCTTTTTTGAGAAGTGGAGAAGTGGGAGGATCAATCATTTGTTTCTTCTGTTTCCATGGTGAATCATGTTATCAGCGATCCATTGACGATGGCTTTTATGCACACGCTCCACCCAGAGTGAACACGCTCAGAGTTGATAAACCCAACGCTGATCCACTGTTCTGAAACCGAAAACCCAGAGTTGCTTATCAACCCTGCGCTCTGAGTTAACCAACTCAGAGCGTATGATTAAACCCAGAGTATGTAAAACCAGCTACCTGAAACAGGCCCCAGGAAATTAATGTTGGTCTATGTGATGTCTCCACAACCTGAGTTATACAAAACCTATGTGTGTGTGTGTGTGTGTGTGTGTGTGTGTGTGTGTGTATGCTTTCCTGCGTGTGTGTGTGTGTGTGTGTGTGTGTGTGTGTGTGTGTGTGTGTGTGTGTGTGTGTGTGTGTGTGTGTGTGTGTGTGTGTGTGTGTGTGTGTGTGTGTGTGTGTGCGTGTGTGTACATGTGTGTACAGCAAAATGTCACCCGTCATGACTCACCCTTTCTCCGTCCAGCAGCAGGTGGACTCTGAAGTTCATGCAGTCGTTCACTGTGATCTCCTCGTTCCTGTAGAGGATCTGAAATATCCGGCTGAACACGGTGCCGTCGTAAACCCCCGCAGTGCTGAAGCTGCATTCTCCTGATGGGAACACACACACACACACACACACACACACACACACACACACACACACACACACGTACAAAACCACATGTTTTTTTAATAACCATGAAAATGTACGCCTTTCATTTGGCTAATGCGTCAGCCGATGTTTGCAGTATGAGTTCAGATGTGTGTGTCTGCATACACAGACTTTGAAAATGGATTATGAGTCTCATGAATTTGTCATCTGACATTTCCAAAAGTTTCATCTGATCGATGAGAGATTTGAGTGAGTGTATTCCGATCCGGAAACATGTGCTTAATGATTTGTGAACGTGTCCAGAGTTGAGATTATAAGTATCGCTAGGGCTGGGCGATATGACCAAAATCTCATATCCCGATATAGAAAATTCTTATCCCGATAACGATACATTTCACGATATAGCATATTTTCTGTAAATTCAATTAATAAATATTTAATATAAATAAATAATATACTCAACAAATAAAGTATTTACCCATATTTGATTATTTTCAGCTTTTATTAAAACGCAGATGTTCAAGCATTCAACAAAATAGAAAATTGCAATGTGACATTTGAGTAGTTTTGGGCCGTGTGGGGTTTCAGGGCACAGAATTGATTGAATTGGTGGATTCCTCGCTAGCTTAGCTCATTAGCCTAATGGAGCTATCCACTTTAGCTGAGGCTGTGGTGGCTTGTAAATTCACCCTGCGGAGAGGGTGACCGCCCCGGGGAGCACGCAGGAGCTTCTCACCGCTGAGAGAGCAGCCGAGCCGCGCATTACTGCGAGCCGGGAAGCGCGCGACAGCCTGGGGGGACAGCAACCGAACTGCCCCGCTAGCTTGGCTGCTATCCCCCCGCGAGCCTGTCGAGCGCTGCCCGGGTGACGTCGGTTCAACTGCTCTGTCAGCGGGGATATATGATCCTCTCCTTATGGAATACTCGTCTACACTTGTGCAAACACAGACAGGTCTGTTATCGATGGATTTTAGTGTCCGAAATGAACTTTGATTATCACACAAGCGAGCAAAGCCTGGTGCGGTTGGGCGGAAGTAGTGTGATGGAAGTGTTTCTGCTTCAAAATAAAAGTCAAAGTTGACTTTGATTTCTCACATTTCACCAGTTAAAGGCTTTTAATGTGAAGTTACGCTGTAGGAAATCTACGGTTTAATTAACAGTAACTTAACTGCGAGCTACATGTATAGTTTGTTTCCTAAAGAGTGGGATTTACAACATAACGAAATAAACGATATTGCATAAAATGAAACGATAGACGTTTTTGTTTCGTCACACGATATGTATCGCCATATCGCACAGCCCTAAGTATCGCCATACTAGCTCAGGTCTTATCCAACTCATGTTCATGCCCAGGTAAAACAAAAAAAGTACTGTAATGTTGACTTGATTAATGTAGGCCTACTAAAAGTTGTGTTCTATTTTTGGTGTACTAACAATGTACTACACTAATGATATATCATTAGTGAAACAAAATGTGTAAAACTAGGTGTTGCATGGTTAGGACTATCTAAATCATCTATCTCACCATTGCAAGCACAGAAAGATATTCATACATTTGGTTTCATGCAGAGAAATTAGCCTACACATTTCTGCATTATAATCATATGCATAATACATATCATGCCTTCTTTATATGCTCAACATGATGGCTGTTTACTCTTTGCTACTGACACATTCTCCCTGGCAGTGCTGCAGTCACAGAGGCAGAGCTGGTGGCTGCCCAGCTGTGAGCCGTGAGCAGTCTTTGAAACCCCCCAATCCCCTGCTGAGGCTGTGCTCTTTTCTCTCTCTCTCTCCCTCTCTCTGTCTCTTCTTCTCTCTCTCTCTTCCTCTCTCTCCTCTCTCGTGCCTCCGTCTATATGCTTCACCACTCTCTCCCCCCGGCACATGTGAGCATATGTTGCCAAAGACATTTCAAGGGACCACCCTCAGTCATAAGACGAATGTGTGGAGTGAGTTGCCAAAGATTGGTGAGTTGAGAGAGACTAGGTATAAGTCTGAGTAGATGCAGAGAGAGAGAGAGAGAGAGAGAGAGAGAGAGAGAGAGAGAGAGAGAGGAGAGAGAGAGAGAGAGAGAGAGAGAGAGAGAGGAGAGAGAGAGAGAGAGAGAGAGAAGTTGAACCTCTGTGTCAGCGCTGTCTCCTCACTGTCAGACAAGTGTGACTTCCTTTGAAGATTTTGTTTTTAACACATCTCCTTGTGTTTGTTTGGGTTTGTCTCGCCCATTGTCTAGAGACATCCAAGTAAGGTGGAGGAGAGGTGAAATTCTCTGGAATATGAAAATATGTTTGGTTCAGAGAAGTAAGGAGAATAACAGTGGCTCCTGTGGCCACAAGAGGCAGTTACAGGTTAATGTTAAATATAGTACCAGTGGATTAAAGACAAATGTCAGTCATACATTAATTTCTATCCATTGATCGTTAATGTTAGCCAACATTCAGTAAGTGACAGTTCTTACCAGTCCAAGTAAGGCTGGAGCAAAATAAACGAGTGTGTTTTATTGCCAACGAACTCAACTCTCCATTTTACAACATGCAGGAATACGTTTGTTCTTATCGAAATGGCAGTATCACTTAAATGACGTAAATCCCAATTTCTGACCAGAAAAAAAAAGCTGAATAAATATGCCTCATCTCAGTATTGTGACATAAGCAAGATTGTGATAATGATACACATACAGTTAACTAGGCATATTTGTTTTTGAAATAACAGCCCTTGTATCCTGGCACACACCTCAACGAAAACGGAACCCTTGCAATCTCTGTCACATCATATTGCTTGTCAAAAACCACACATCTGCTGACACCTCGGTTATTAACGTGGAGCCCGAGGCGTCCCTTTGGTCGGACTTAAAGAAAACATGATGTGTGCAGCTTGTTAATTCACACCATGCTCCCCGGCTACTCTATGCTTTGGACTGGAGAAGTGATTCACAATTATTCTCGGAATTGTGGGAATTGTTTAAACTGTATAGATCAATTATTCAAAACTACATGTTTTTTCTGTGGTTATGGGTTTACAACAGTTTGCGTGCCGGTATCTTCAAATCTAACCAGCAGATCTTGCTGTGTGTAATTGTGGCTTGACAGTGCACAACACCGCTCCACTTAAAACTGCAGATGGAACAGATACCTGCTGCTGCCTTCAGATTGGATAGAAAGAGAGTCACCAGAGTATACAGGAAAGGCCTTCAGGGTATCAATCTGTATTATGGCTGGCTAACAACTAGTTGGATTAGAATGTTTCTGTCTGCATGATCACATTTCAGCTGGTCTAAAGCGTGTCTCAGGTGGTAGAGCTGAGCTGATAGAACCAATGATCCAAGTGTTGGCGGTTCGATTCCCGCTCTGCCACCTGTGTCATGGTTGTTGTGTCCTTGGGCAAGACACTTCACCCTCCTTGCTGTATGTTTGAGGTGGTGGTCGGAGGGGCTGTAGGCACTGAATGGCAGCCACGCTTCCGTCAGTCTGCCCCAGGGCAGCTGTGGCTACTATCGTAGTTTACCACCACCAGTTTGACTGAATGAATGGAACCTGGAACCCTGTAAAGTGCTTTGAGTGCCTTGAAAAGCGCTATATAAATCCAATCCATCATCATTATACAGATATAATTTATAGTTTTCTTACTTAGAGTGTTTTCAGGGAAGTTTATATTTGTCACCAGTAATTGAACACAAGTGTTTTCATTACAGGAATAACTCAAATAATAGAAAGCAAATCTTGTTGCCCATGGTGACCTCTTTTGATGATTTCTACACTATTGCCTGGAGGACAAATACACTTGACAAACAGCTATTCAGGGATATTTTCCTTCTCCTGGATAGAAATGGCCCCTCCCTTTATACGTCAAACAAAGCCACACAAAGTAACTGACAACTTGGCAAAGTTCACCTCATCTGCTTGACACCGAAGCATGCCCAACACCATTAGCTGCTATTTGTGACAACACTTTATATTACTCTTTATATTATATCCATGCTTCTCTTCTTGTTGGATATAAATGTGATTCGAGATCTCTATTTTTTGTATGTCTTACAGTGAGTAATACCAACGGAAATACATTAAACCCGCCCAGCCCCGTTATTTGATATACTGTCGTTCTCACAGCTTTATGGTGGGATTTATCACATCCTGCACATGAAAAAAAAAACTGCTGAAATGCCCTTAAGCTTTAGCCACAGTGAGTGTGTGCTGGAAATAATCTTCTTACAGCCTCTGGGTGCTCTACATCTGCTGTGTGTGAGAGTCAGTGTTAGTGTGTGTGTGTGTTGTGTGTGTGTGTGTGTGTGTGTGTGTGTGTGTGTGTGTGTGTGTGTGTGTGTGTGTGTGTGTGTGTGTGTGTCTCACAGCAAAAACAGGCAAAACCCACGCCGTCAAATTTCTCCTTGTGAAACTAATATGGAGGAGTGTGTCATCCCACGACTACGTACTAGAAGACTTCTTAAACTGCCATCCAATTCACCCCAGTTAACATATTAAACACATTAAAAAAATCCCAGTGTCAACGTGCACAAATCGCAGTCATTAACTGCTTCAGTTGAGTGTGTGTGTGTGTGTGTGGCACAACCCGTTACACACACGTCTCATTTGTCTGAGGGGCACGAACATTGAAATGTCAAACGTACAAATTGACGGAGAGAACACAGTAAAAAGGGATTATTTCCTCTGCTGAGTATGATGAACGCATTGTCGTCCTCTGGTCTGCTGCATTTCTCTGCACTGGACTAGGCCTGTGAAGAGGATAGGCTTAAATTCATGACCTTGTTCAAGGAGCTGCAAATAAGGGGGGAGTGGGTTGTAGGGGGGAGGGGTTGGCCGCAGCCTTGTAATTAAAATATAGATATGGTATTCCCTGTTATGTAGCCTACTGCTGCTGCAGTGTTCCCTATTTGCCACTGCTGACTGATAACAAAATATAGGATTGCAGTCAGTGGTTCAGATAAAGGCTGTAGTGTTGCATTGTCTTACTGTGTCTGTCTACAGTGTGGACAAAGGATTGTAGCAACTGCATGGTGCAGACTAGAAAAATATAGAAATTAATATTGAAAACAGGAGGCAGCGGAAGGTGTGTGTAATGTATTAACATTATACTGCTATGCGTGCATCTCTAAAGAACACTTCAGCATTTTTGGAAAGGCTTATTTTCCTGCTTTGCTTGCGTGAAAATAGAAGATCAGAGCTGCAACCGAGCTAAGTCTAGCTTAGCATGTAATGGAAAACAGCAAGGGGTTTGCTGTGTTCAAAGTATATTCCTAATAACACATCTGTAGCTGTACTTGCGCTATAGCTTTTTATTTTGAGAAGCTTCTTGTGAACAGCGTTAACTGTTTACACTTCAGGGAGACATGTTTCAACATTATTATTTAATGGGAGAAATGTTGCAGATGACCTAAGACCAAAATGAACTCCCCTATTAGAGTTATGTTGGTCTCCACCAGCTAATGAAAGCACTATCTGTCTCTTGAGAAGATGAATGCTACACTATGTTGAGTGTATATCTCAGAAAATGAATTTACCTAAGTGGTATTTAATAAGAGAATGAATGTGACAAATTGTAAGAAATGTTAAAAAAAAAATCTTCCTGGATGTTTGCTTGTACTGTTGACTCACTCGAGGTCAGCTGTACAGCACATTACAATCATTGAAGCAGATTCAAATTGTCTAGATTTAATCTATTTCAGCCAGTGTGTCTGTGTTTCACTTAAAGGTGCAGTGTGTAATATGACATCATCAAGAAAGTTCTAGAAAGTTCTAGAATGCAACGCTCCCTGGGTAACCCCACCCCTTTCGAATAATAGCAGAAGCTACAGTGGCCTTCAAGGGCAAGAACAATTCTAAATTCTAAACAATGCACCTGATGACATTCCAACCATGACGCTTTCAAAATGGCGGCTCCCTGGCCTTGGTCCATGGTATGGAGAAATATGGAGATATAAGAGACCCTTTCTAAGGGGGAACATAATTATCTAAAAAAAAAAATTAGGCTATTATGCACTAAATTAAACGTACGTGAAAAAAATCTAAATTCTACACACTGCAGGTTTAAGCTTCCTCCAGCTGCACTATGCCCTAGCTCCTTCTCCTTGCCTGATATCATGCAGGGCTGCACCTGCAGGATTTAGCAAGCTAAAAATAGACCATTGAGAGGGAGACTATAATGAGCTGCTATTTTTATAATTTCCCATTGCAATCGATTATGTTTTGGCTATTTAGGATTTCTCTCCGTACACAAAGCAATGGGGGGATAATGTGTTCCCTGCTGGTTCTTCCCGTGGCTGTGTTTGTGCAGAAAAAACACTTAATGCTCCATGAATCACTGTCACATCTCAGACTGAGACAAAACGTCTTCACAATCAGCCATGTCCTTGCCACCTAACACAAACACTAAACACACACACAAACACACATACACACAAGGCACTCCGGTCATGTCAAGCTAAAAATAGCCATTATTACTGCAAATCAGTATTGCCAGTGAAGCGGCTTCCAGCTTTGCCAGAGATCCAGACTTAAACACTTGGATAGCTTCAGAAACACTGTGTCGCAACCTAGGAATACAAAAGTGGACAAGACATGTGAAGCTGAACTGTGTGCATTGTGTGTTCAGTTAATTAGTATATCCTGATGATTGTCTATTACATGTTTGTATTCTCATTGCTATTGTTCTACCCCCCCCCCCCCCCTTCCTCCTCGCTGCCATAACACTGCACATCTCCCCACTGTGGGATCAACACACAATTGTTTTATTTAATCTTATCTTATTCTATCAAGGAATTGGAGGTTTTGAAACACACATGAGGTAAAGTGCTGTTATATTCGCATATATATGTATCTATAATTGGTTGGATATGTTGTTCCTGGTTAGCTGTGGTATCTTCATTAAGAATACAAACATTTGATCAAAAGACTTGATGCAATACATTGCACAACTTCAATGTTTCCACTACAGAGGAATACAGTGTCCTTTGATGTAAGGAATTATAGGTTAGCTCTTCTATTTTGCGCGATGCTGCACCGCTTTAATAAGTCTGTCTCTTTCAAATTCAGTCTTACTGTAAACCCTCATTATAAGACGAAAGGAAAACGCTCCGCCCGGAGCACAGGAATTCCAATACTAATGGTTTCACGAAGGGCAAAAATCTAACCATACAGACTTAATGTTTGTTAAGAGTGTGTACACATGTGGTGTGAATGTGTATGACTGCTGTATGTTTGAGGTGGTGGTCGGACGGGCCGTAGGCGCTGAATGGCAGCCACGCTTCCGTCAGTCTGCCCCAGGGCAGCTGTGGCTACTATCGTAGTTTACCACCACCAGTATGACTGTGTGTGAATGAATGGAACCTGGAACCCTGTAAAGTGCTTTGAGTGCCTTGAAAAGCATCATTAAGAGAATATGGTTGGCTCTAAGTATGCTGAATCTTGATTGCTACTTTTTATTCACCGGCTTTTATCAACAACTAAATGAACCTATACTGTTGCATTCTGAGGTAAATCCAGTTCAAGCCAATAATCAGATTTTTTTTTTTTTTTTTTTTTTTTTCCAATATTTTTATTGAAAATATGGCACAGTGCATACATAGAAATGTCAACTTGACAGCGACTCAAAACAAATGCCATATTTCTGACTTTTCTTTTTTTTTTAACAAACATTACAGGAAGGGATAATCAAGCTGTAATAATCATCATAATAAAAATAATAATAATAGTAATAATATTTAAAATACAATAACAGGTAAATAATACAAAAATACACAAATAATACAAATAAAACAATTAGCACACCAAAATAAAATAAAATAAAATACAAAAATAAAATAAAAGGGGGGGTGGGGTGGGGCCTATCAGTCAAGAGACATAGAAGAAAGCGAGTTGAAAAACGTTAAGAAGGATTGCCACTTGTTGTAGAACTTGTCTGTGTTACCTCGCAGTGAATATTTAATCTTCTCTAACTTGAGGAAAGACATGACATCACTGAGCCATCGAGAGCTGGAGGGAGCTTTAGTTGACTTCCAGTTAAGGAGAAGCTGCCGTCTCGCCAGTAAAGAGGTGAAGGCTAAAATGTCTAAGTGCTTGGAAGTATAACGCTTGTAATCAACAGGTATCCCAAATATAGCAATATGGGGAGACACAGTTATTGTCCTCAAAAGTATTTTTGACATTGTATCAAAGTAGTTCTGCCAGAAGCGAGATAGTAGAGGGCAAGAATAAAACATATGGGTTAAATTACAGGATGAAGAATGACATCTGTCGCAGCTATCGATGACACTGGGATAAATTTGTGACAGTCGAGCTTTGGAAAAATGGACTCTAAATATCACTTAGAACTGTATGAGTGTCAAACGAGCGCAAGTTGAGCTTTTGTGAATTTTGTCAAGAGCTAACTCCCAGTAGCTATCCTCTAAGTTCAGCCCCAGTTCCTGCTCCCAGACCGTCTTGACCTTAGTGGATGGTAAGTTATCATAGGACAGGAGTTTGTTATACGTTTTAGAAATAAGAGATTTTTGAAAGGGGCTGGAACAGATAAACTCTTCCCACAACTGAACCGTAGGTAAGGAGGGGAAGGTTGGAAATAGCGATTTGACACAGTGTCTGATTTGAAAATAGCGAAATAAGTGAGAGGGAGGGAGCTGATATACACAAGACAGGTCTGTAAAGCTACGGAAAATACCGTCTCTATACAGGTCTTTAAAAAATATCAGGCCTTTAACGTGCCATACAGAAAAGGTGGAGTCTGTGAGTGCGGGTTTGAATAGGTGATTCTTTAGTAAGGGAGCTGAAGTTGAAGCCGAAGTAAATTTAAACTGTCTCCTGAATTGGTACCAGATCTTGAGTGTGGAACTCACTACTTGGTTGTTTGTGAAGCCAGAGGGGCTGGTTGGGATAGAGGAGGTAAGTAGGGCCAATAGAGAAGACAAAAAACAAGACTGAGCCTCCAACTTACACCATGGTGGATCACTTGAATTAAACCAAAATGTAATTTTGTGGATGTGTGCCGCCCAGTAATACAGTTGAAAATTAGGGAGAGATAAACCACCATTAAATTTACATCTCTCCAATAATGATTTACGGACTCTGGGAACCTTTCCACACCATAAGAAGCCTGAAATAATTTGATCAATGGTTTTAAAAAAACTTTTAGGCAAAAATAGGGGGAGACAGTGAAACAAAAACAGAAATTTTGGCAGAATGTTCATTTTCACTGTATTAATTCTTCCAATCAAAGATAAGGGTAAACTTCTCCATCTTTGAAGGTCAGATTTGATTTTGGACAGAATGGGGGAAAAGTTGGAAGAAAAAAGTAACTTTAATGTTCTTGTTACATTGATCCCTAGATACTTGAAGCCAGATGGGCTAAACTTAAAAGGAATATTAGCCTGATTAAGTTGTAGTGCAGAAGCATTAATAGGATAGCATTCAGACTTAGAAATATTCACTTTATACCCTGAAAATGAACCAAATGTCTTTAGGAAGGATAAGATGGCTGGTATAGAACGAACTGGGTCCGAGACATACAGTAATAGGTCATCAGCATAAAGAGAAAGCTTAAATACCATGTCCGACCTTGATACACCGGTGAAAATGGGAGAGGACCTGAGATAGATAGACAGGGGTTCTATTGCTAGGGCAAATAATAAAGGGGACAAGGGACATCCCTGCCGAGTGCCACGAGACAGAGTAAAAAAGCTGGATTGAATGCCATTTGTAGTGACGCTGGCTTGTGGAGCTGTATAAAGCAGGCGTATCCACGAATTGAATATAGTACCCATACCAAATTTGTTCAACACAGCCAGCAAGTAGTCCCATTCGACCCTGGTCGAAAGCTTTTTCGGCGTCAACAGAAATAACTAGTTCAGGAACTGTTGTGGTGCTTTTAGAATAAATAATATTTAAGAGGGTGCGTACATTATAGAACAGCTGGCGTCCTTTTATGAATCCAGTTTGTTCCTCTGAGACAATAGTGGGGAGAATGTTTTCCAAACGACGGGCCAGAGCCTTAGCAAGGATCTTAGCATCCACATTTATTAACGAGAGGGGTCTATATGAGCTGCAGAGCTTAGGGTCTTTGTCTTTCTTTAGAAGCAGACTTATT
The DNA here is from genome assembly GCA_026122265.1 of Ammodytes dubius. NCBI lineage: Eukaryota > Metazoa > Chordata > Actinopteri > Uranoscopiformes > Ammodytidae > Ammodytes > Ammodytes dubius. The sequence continues at coordinate 500,998 of CM047520.1, read as the reverse complement.
GAGGCTTGCCTCAAAGTGGGAGGCAGAGAGCCATTCTGTAGGGATTCAATGTAAACAGAATGCAACAGGGGGGCCAGTTTAAGCTGAAATTGTTTAAAAAATTCAACTGGGTATCCGTCCGGGCCAGAAGCTTTATTATTTTGCATGGTTTTCATAGCGCAAGTGATTTCCTCTACGGTGAGTGGTGAGTCCAGTTGTTTGGCAACGTCTGGATTTATTACAGGGAAATTTAGACTGTCTAAGAAAGAATTAGTTTCGGTGGGGTCAGATGATGACTCCGACTTATATAGGGAGGAATAGAAAGATGAAAAAACCGAGTTAATGGAAGTAGGGTCAGTATGTAAATTGCCAGACGAATCTTTTATCTGAGCTATTACACGTGAGGCTCCCTGGCGGCGTAGCTGGTGAGCCAGGAGTCGACCTGCCTTATCCCCATGTTCATAATATGTAGAGCGTGAGCGCAAAAGCAAACGCTCCGCATCAGTGGTTGTGATGAGATCAAATTCAGTCTGTAATTCTACACGACGTTTGAGCAAATTAGGACAGGGGCCGGCAACAAGTTGATGGTCTAAATTGCCAATGTTAGTGGAGAGTTCTTGAAGTTTATTTTTACGGGTTTTGTTCAAATGTGCAGAATAGGAAATAATTTGGCCCCGCAAGACCGCTTTTAGTGATTCCCACAGCAATGACGAAGAGATAGGTTCCAACTCGTTCTGATTGGTCGCCATAAAATCATCAATTGTGGTCGCAATTAACTTATTGAATTTTTGGTCTGACAAAAGTAAGGTATTGAACCTCCATAAACCAGAATACTTAGGTTGAGGGGAGAGCTGAATATCCAGAGAGAGAGGGGCATGGTCAGAAATAACAATAGGATGATATTCAGCAGCTTTCACTTTAGAAATCAGTTTGGCATCAATAAAATAATAATCTATTCGAGAAAAGGACTGATGCATTGGTGAAAAAAAGGAGTATTCTTTTAAATGGGGGTTAAGGAATCTCCAAGGATCAATGCAATCATTTTTTGACATAAAGTCAGAAATTGCCTTTGACATTGACGATGGGGTCAGGGAGCGGGGACTAGAGCGGTCAAGTTTGGGGTCAATTACACAGTTCATGTCGCCACCAAATATAAGCAGGGTGTTGTTCAATAAAGGGAGGCGCTCAAATAACTTATTCATAAAGTGTGGGTCATCAAAATTGGGGGCATATATATTTACCAATAAAATGGGAACATGAGACAGTGTACCTGAGATGATTAAATATCTGCCATTCGTATCAGAAATAATTTTGGAAGCTGAAAATTGAATTTTATTACTAACTAAAATGGCAACCCCTCTGGCTTTAGAGTTGAAATTTGAATGATATACCTCAGAAACCCAGGGGCATTTTAGTCTGACCTGGTCCTTAGTACGCATATGAGTCTCCTGTAGAAACACTAAATCAGGTTTTAGACGTTTCAAATGAGCAAATACTCTTGACCTCTTAATGGGGCTCCCCATACCTTTAATATTCCAGCTCACAAACCTTACTGAGGAGCCGAAGTGAGGGATTCCCGAATTACTAGTATTAGCAGTCATTAGTTAAGATAAAGAAAAACAATGAGCATGGAGCCCCACACCCACCCAAAAAAAAAGGGGGAAAAAAAAAGGTAAAAAAAAAAAAAAAAAAAAAAAAAGTAAACACAAGGTGGACATAACAGCCAAAATAGCAAACACAGTACGCCCACCCCCCCTTCCTCCCTCCCTCCCTCCTCCCCCCCTCCCTCCCTCCCACCCCAAAGCACTTACAACGACCCCATCCTCAAACGATGGAGAACCCAGTGCTGACTCACAGAGAGTCGAATCAGTAAGAAACATACTTACAGCTTTGAACTAACAGGAGCAGAATAGCTTGGGCTCCTGCAAACTTGTCGGTGATGAACAATAGGGCACATATAAACAGGTCCACTTAAACGTTAAATTGGTGTGAAGATAAAATAATTAGCGAGTGTCCATTAAGAGGTAGACTGCAACATCAACATTACTCTTTTGACAATCCTCTTACTTGCTCAATGTTGAGATGAACGCCTTGGCCTTTTCTGGCGATGTGAATTCCCTCTCGGCACCGTTGTGCGTAATACGGAGGCGCGCCGGGTAGAACAGTCCAAAACGAATCCCTGGTATCTCGCGGAGCTGGCGGCGGGCGTCGTTAAAAGCGGTCGAGCTCGGGCCGTTTTCGCTGTGTGGTCAGGGAAGACAGAGATAACCATATCACCAATCTTGATCCGCTGTTCGGCTCTGGCGCGCCTCAGGATGTCGACACAGTCCGTGTGATAATGCAGACGAGCGATAATAGGGCGAGGGCGATCTCCGGGTCCTGGTTTCGGTTGAAGGGTGCGGTGAGAGCGGTCGAGGAGGGGCTCTTTGTCAAGTTTAAATGCCTCCTTGAGCAGAGTAGAGACGGCCGTTGTAGTGGAAGAGTTGGCCGAACCCTCAGGAATACCCAGGATCCTTATATTATTGCGCCGTGATCTAGCCTCAAGATCCTCACATTTATTGTCCAACCTTGCGAGTTCGGCCGCCATATTGTCCACTTTAGCCTGAAGTTCGGCAACGTCGTCGGTGCAAGTGGAGAGGGAAGTTTCCATTTCGCCTACGGTGCACTTTAGAGTGTTTACCTCGGACTGGATGTTGGTTATAGTTTGAGATAACTCCGACTTTACTGCCTGCAGCTCCGTCTTGATAGAAGATAAATTCTCGCCCAGAGCTGTATGAAGCTCAGCCTTGAAAATAGCAGCCATCTCGCTGCGTAGGGAGCGGAGCAGCTCGTCCTTAAAACCGGAGTAGCAATATCTGCCGGGGGGCTAGCGCCTCTGTCCGGGCGTGCATGGCCACTGTGTGGCGGGGATGCCGTATTCGCGGCAGGCCTTTGTGGTTGTGGAGGTAAATTGCTCCCGGGTTTCGGTTTAGGAGGCATTTTGGAAGGCAAAAAGTCGAAAGTAATGTGTTGGGAAATAAATTCACACCAAAAGAAAGAGTAAAAATGTGCCAAAATTAAATAATTTAGCGAATGTTGCAGGAGCTTCCAAAGTCACGTCTTACTCCATTGATCGCTAAGCCGGAAGTCCAATAATCAGATTAAAAAAAAAAAAATTCTCTCCTTCATGCCATACGTGGATTTCTTAATGTTCAGAAAATCCTGAGCCATCTCTCTAATTGAAGCTCTTTTGAATCCGAGGATGTCAGAAATATACAGCCAAGTGAATGTCTGAGACGGCTACAATCCAGAGAAGGTTCTAGAAAAAAAAACGCTATATTCCACATCCACATGATACTGTAAAACTACACTATGCTTACTAGTTCCGGGAAAAGCCCTGAATAAGAGCAGTCCCAGCACTAACATGTACTTTAACACAAACACACCAGGAGGATTACTGTTTTTTTTCACACAGACTTCAAAGGCGAGCATAAAACAGCTCTCAATGCATGTCATTGAATTCCCCCGGTGTCTAGTGAGATTTTCTCACACTCGGTCGACCTGTGGTACATTGTGTCTGGACCACTATGATGGACCAGACAGACACCAGACCTGCTCAAACATGAATTATAAATAGTTGAGTCCAATAGTGACGTACTGCATGATTAAAATTCCTCCATTGGCCTGTCAGTGATAACAGATACTGTGCGATGGAAATGTACTTGATTTGGCTTTAACCTGAACATATTATGATGTATGCACAGGTATGCAGGGTGTATTACTCGAGTATATTTTGTTTGCTGGTTTCAAATTAGGGGTGTTGTTTTTTTTAATATAAACATCTTCGGAAGTTGAAGCTTAGCATATCATAGCTAGTTGAGTACAATATAGCTTTTTATACGTCATATATAACTGAATACATGGATGGATGACAAAACAAGCCTACTGGCACAGGCCCAAGGGTCCACAGGGAAGGGGGGGCTACTGGTAGATATTAATACGACTACAGAGATGCTAGAGCACCACAGAGACATGTTGAATACTGTAAATAAGGGAGAACGGTGCTTCAAAATTTCTACAAAACAACCATGAAGAGATAAACAAATACATTACCAGAAGAAGACTCTTCATGACCACCAAAGAAGCCCAAAATGATGCTATGCCTAGAGAGCAGGCTTTATACTCATCCATTCTTGACTTAATATGAGTTTGTCTGGGCCAGTAAAACCTTAAAATCCTTATAGACTCAAGACATACTTGAGCTGGCAGTTAGCAGAACAAATGTGTCAGCCCAAAGGGTTCATCCGCCAAAAACGGTAACAGATTACAATTACTGAGAACCAATTTAGCAAATTGGGAGCTTATGTGCAGGCAGAGTCTGTCAGATGCCTAACAAAAATATGATGTGCAAGTGTTTGAGGACGTTAAAATCCCTTCCTCTTACCTGTATTGTCTTGTGTCGTTGCTATCACTCTGTGGGGCACTCGGGGTGAGACCTTCAACCCTGCTCGTACCTGATAGAACCTGGGGCAGAGGATACAAAGATAATGGACACATTAACAAACTGGACTAAAGGCATGTACACACTGTAGTGGTCTGGTGGCATAAAACATAAATACATGGTGTTCACTATTCTTCACTTGCTTCATACCGAAGCATTTCACAGATAATTTTAAATGTTACGCTTAAATTTGTCTGGGTCACCTGCTGTGGTCGGATATCTATTCCCTGATGACTGCTCTTGACAGCATAATTTCATGTGTACACTAGCGGAACAAATGATGGTGCTTGCTCAAGTTAATTAATTCCCACTGCATTTCAACCCCTCAGGGTCAGAATGCTGAATCAGAATACATGTTCGCAATATTTAAAACGTAGTGTTTCTACAATGCATATGTCAATGCATTTTGCTATTTTTCTTAACCAAAAAATCTTAGTTGCTGAGTAGGAGACGCTTGGAAAAATCTATTCGATATTCTTTGATGTAATTTCCATGGCTTCTTAAATACCCTTAACTGTTAACTATTGGTAGAAAAGGGCCACAACAAAAAGGTAGTGCAATATCTGATGTATATAGCATGTCACAGTTCCCTACAAACACCTTACTTAACCTAAAATAACCTATGTGACCTTTATTCATGACATTAGGAAAATTAATCATTAACAAATATTAAATCATTGTTGACATGACCTGGGTCAGTGCTGTTACCTTTTTGCCCGTGTGGCCTAACCTCTAATTAACCATCATGGTAATATGTTGAGATGGGATACAGGATGCTCTGGTTTTATGTACAAAGGTGGACAAGCGCATTCAGATGCATTCAGTTTCCAAGCTTCAGAAGTGCTCTCGGCATGCACGAGACTTTAACATGTGAACATGTTAAACAAAGTCGGCCATGAATTGTGCAAATGTAGCTAAATTATTAAAAGGGTGATGGGCTATTAATAATGGAAAAGACATAATAATTCACCTCTGTTCAAAGTATCAGATGAGCGCTGGTGATAGAATGGGACAGCAATTGTACATTTTCTAAGGTAAGTATGAAAATGCATTGGTCCCGTTTGGTACATGATGTTATGACAGCTTCAAAAGTGTCTGGTTCATCGAGAAAGAAAATAGAATATCAGCATCAGAGTCTTGCTGACACAAGGAACATTTATATGACATTCTTGACTATAGGCAGCAATTCAAAATGTGTTGGAAAAAGGTCACTTTGACAGTTCAAGTGAACGCAGCTTTGTGTAAAAGCCCATCTCCGCTCTCTGGGGACACATCGGCAATCTGAGAGAGCGCAGCGTGGCTGGCTGTGAAACACAGTCATCACATCAGTGTGATTTTTCGCGACAGGCTCTCAAAGGTGGAGGCTCGACAGATAGGAGCACGGAAAAGGTTTTGAAGGTCAATGAATAAATAAGGGATGTTTGTTTACCGAATGAAATAGGGGCCAACTGACTGGTGAGAAACTAATGCACTTCCTCTTACAACAGGGATTTATAGTTGTGTGTCATAAATGTTTAAATTTTAATAAACTGTAGTATGTTATCATGTATACTGTATGTGAGAGATGTAAGCAAACATAGTTCTTGGTGTGTAGATGATGAGCGACCGTGGACAATAAGTAGAGTACAATTTGTTTGGATGAAAACATAAATTACATCAATGGTCACCTATTACGTTCTTTGCTAAATGCACTTTTTGAAAAAAAAAATCAACATTAACATGGGTCACTCCATGAGACTCCCAAAGTAGAATAAACTACCCTCTCTCTTTTCTCCACCTACACCTTTCTGAAACTCTGTGTTCAAAAACCTGAGTCATTCTCTCCAATTATGACATCATAAGGGGAGAAGTCACACCCCCCTCATTACCAACCTACCTTGATAAGCACACCCACATTCACCCCTGAAATAAACTGGTAGGTAGATTGAACCCAGCAGTATCAGGCCCAATCAGAGCAGACTGGGCTTTTTGGAAGGCGGGGCTTAAAGAGACAGGTTTGAAACAGAGTGTTTCAGACAGAGGCTGATTCAGCAACGGCACTGTGAGAAATATATATATTTCTTTTGGAAACTATACACCTTGAAAACAATCTCTGGTAGAAATCCAAATTACAATTTTGAATCTAAAAATGAACATAATATGTGACCTTTAAGAAAATGTACCTGGGTTTGTGATTTGATTCATCTGAAGCAATGCTGGACTCTACTACAGTAAACTAAATGTGTCACCTTCATTACCAATACAATTCTGATTGAATCTGTATTTTTTTAAAGCAATCAGTGTAGAACTGGGCCCTTGGAAGTGTGCGCTACAGCTGCTTGCTCCAAAAGTCGTGATTCTTTCAGCAATTACATGGCTGTTTGGGGAGATGTTTGTAACGAAACTATTCTTATTCCACGGTTGCACATCTTTGCAGTGGGAACCGATTGTCTTTGAGGGTTAACACCAGATCTCTGCTGCTATCTGAAGCAACGTGGCAACGGGCAGAGACAAACATATTAGTGCACTCAGCTGAAGGGATTACCGTGATAAAGCTTTAGCGAGGGGAAATCATTTTGATAAAACTGGCGTCTCGGCGGATCAAGGGACGGCCAGATGAGAGCTCTTAATCTCTCCTCATCGTTGCAGGATAAACATGGCCCATTTTTTATGGTCATAGAAAAATTATGAAATTGGGGGTTTGAGCTTTGATTTTATTCACACTCCTTTTTCTTCCAAATGTTAAAGCCAATTATATTAAATGTGTGTGCTGTACTTTTAGGCTTTGTTTGTATATTTTGTCACCATTATGAGGCCAGTCCTACAAATGTGGATGGAAATTAGTCTTAATTTAGCGTATTGACTCAATTTTTTTATCTACACAAAACTATTGACAAGACATTTTCATTTGTCTTTCCTCTACAATTTTAAGGCGCAACTTGTTTAAGAAATGGCCTTCATAGGCCAGTCCATAGGCATAACATTTTCTGTTTTGCTCTGTGTCTGTTTGTCTAGTATTGATATTTTTAGGGGTACTGTCTAACAACATCCAGCTCATATTAACGTTGACCATCAGTGAACTTGAGTGAGCATGTTTTATAGAGTAATCTTTGTCCAGCAGAAGTGACAGATGTGTAGGGGTATACATTACTTTAATTAACATGATAAATTAGCTACATTGTTCCTTCATCATTCCAGGATGAGTAATATCTTCTTTTCAATTTCACACATTTTGATGTACCTTTTTACATCACCCATTTAATAATGTTTTTGATTGGTTAGTGGGATGATGTATTTAAAAAAAAAAGCAATTAACTTCCAACTACTCCGATTGCATAATACATTGGCAAAGATTATCTGAAGTGAAATATGGGACAAGTTCCTTTTTTCACGCTCATTTTGAACAGCTGTTGTCCACCAGTCAAGGCTGAGGGAATTACCAAATGTACTTATTTTTTCGAATTAAATTTTTCTAATTCAACTTATATTAAATACGTTGCTGAGATAAAATCAAGAGCCTACAAAAACAAAAAAACAAAAAAAAACGCCCAACTGCTTTGAGTAGGGGAGAACGGGGTAAGTAGGCACACTTTTTACTCTAGTGAGAATTGCTCATCACCAAAACATCTGTCAATAGCCATTCCTACATTAAATTGAAGCTTAAGGTGTTGGCTAGAAATGTGTGTCTCTCTTTTTTTCCAACTTATTGTAATGAAGAAGTAATTTACCATCAAAGACACCCTTACACATTGTGACAACCAACCCCATCAAGGGGTCGGTTGTCTAACACTATGGGGTTGTTTGTCACAATGTTATCTTAATGGGAAAAATCTTAAAAAGAAGGCAAGGAGGCAGAACCAAATTTGAATGTTTAATTGCATTGTCAAGTTGACAAATAGGCCTACATAACGTTCTGTAGCTTTGGCAGCTGGTCTAGTTTGGGATGCACTGGGTTGTTTTGATTTTGTTGCCCTTTTTTCTTTTGCTTGCTAGCTGCCTTTTCCTGCTCTATTCTTTCCTTCTCTGGGGTGTCAGTGAGGATACAGCTTGACAATTTCTTTCGTTATTGGGTTCCTTTTCTGGCTGCAGCCTTGAGATAACATGTGACAACCAACCCCCCAAAAAATTTGACGACCAACCCCAACTTGAATTTCTTGCTAGCATCAAGGCCAACAACCATCTGACAACTAATTAGCTTGCTAACCACAATCTAAACTATAGTTTACCCTTCACACTTTCTGAGGGTAACAAGTGTTTTGTTATAAACCCATTGTGTAAAAGCCTAGAAGAAAAATACTGAGAAGTAAAATATTTTGAATTTGACATGAAAAACACAAAACATCCTCTCACCTGAAATGCAGCAGTCTAACTCCAAGGAAGTCTATGTATGTGACCTCTGATCCCAATTCTGGACCTTTTTTATATCAACATTTCAGAGCTAGCGCGCTCTGGTGGCGAGATATAACGAATGTGACATCCAACCCATGTGACAAATTACCCCGTTCTCCCCTACAAATAAAAAAATGTGGCTCCTGTGAATATTTTCTGTGAGTGTGCCGATCGGTTGCCGGCTGTGAAGCCGCAAGTAATATGAACAAATATCACAACATTCTGGCAATGTGATTTCTGCAAGAGATAACAAATGCTTACCCCCTTTGAAAGAGATCCACATTGTGAAACTTGTGCAACTCTACAGAAAACTCCAGTGTTCCCTGTACTTCAGACATGATACAATCCCACTCATCACCTGTGGAAAGAGAAAGACACTCAGTCAGTATGACGTATCAAGCAAAATAACCAAGAATAACACAGAGAAAGTGAGGGCATGATGGCATTTGTATAACAAGCTCACACTGTTCTTCCCTCTGTTTGCTGAGGTGATGTGACTCATCCAGTCCAGTGTAAGAGCAGACTGCAACAATACAGACATCTTGGTTCTGAATATAGTTTCCGCCATCACTGTGCAGTTAAATGACCATTATAAAGTATTTCAGAATTGAAGCACTGATCCAAATTAACCTGCCAAACAACCTATCCCAGGCTTGCTGAAGTTTGTGCACACCCATATGCGAGGTGATTTCCATAGGTAGCAAACAAAGCTCAGTGTTTTTCAACACTAACCATCTCATTTTACTCTAAATACACAATGTCTGGAAGCATTAGGGCAATACATAGACATTAACAGACTTCACACTCTGCGGCGTTCAAAGAGAGTCTTGTGTGGAAGCTGAAACCCAGTAAAACGGAGCTGCCACCAGCCGGAAGGAGATGAAACACTGACAGTGTGTACCGTAAAGTGTGTCAAATAACCCTTTATTGAATACTTTGAAACATAATCCCTCGCGTGTGGGCGATATTCGGTAAGTGTCCCAGTGAATGTTTTAAAAGACTCACACAGATAGTCATCACTATAGAGGAAGACGCACATAATCAAGTGTCATTACAGAAAGAGTCGTCACAGTAGGCTAACACTTTCTTTGGGCAGTGATGATTTATCTAGGCAGGCTAGTTTAAGCCAGTAGAGACTATAGGGCGTACTGTCAGAAGTTACTTTGCTGCAACTAAAATGCAACAGTTCTTACTCCAGCTCGCAGATATCATGTGAATACCAACATCTTCCTACAAAGGCTTACAATAAGTGACAACATTAACACCTTTTTGTTACTCTATTAGTGAGGCAAGGCAAGGCAAGTTTATTTCTATAGCACGATTCAGACACAAGGCCATTAAAAGTGCTTTACAGGGGCATGAAATACATCATGATTATAACACATCAAGTATAGAATATAGAAAAGCATATAAAAGCAGCTGACCATCACTTAGCACAGCGCAATTAGTTGCTGTTGCCATGCCTGTCCAGATATATTTTCTTTATTCAGATGTATATTTGAATTCAATGTGATATCATCTCTGAAACAATGAAACAACCCTTAATTCAGACAGAGGTATACAAAAGCAGGCTTCTTATGTCGGACTTGAACCATCGCTGGCAGACTTGAATGGCTGTTGCTAAGTAGCTTATTAAGCTAAAGATGAAAACATCGTCTCTGGCTGACATTTAAATCATGTTAACAGCTGAATGGATTTAAATCAAGAATCTGTAAAAGGAATCATTACTGCGGTGGATGCCTGACCATAATGTTCCTAAAAAAACGATCGATTGAGGCAAATGTTACAAAGTCAGCATCCTAACTAAATCTATTTAGTAGACATGGGGGAAAGAAACAGCATTGTTCTATACATTGCAATGTAATGCTATTTAGGGCATGGCAATAAAACATTTAAGATCAGACACTTGATTTCCTATATAACTGTGTAGCTGCTTAGCTAACAACTTCACTTTAAATGGAATAGGAGGAAAGCCTTTTAGGATGAAGGCTAACTTAATGAGCCTGGTGAGACCAGCTTGATGTGGTGAGTTTCACATTCGTTTCTCTCCCACAGATCAGCCTGCACTTTAGTCAATCTATGTGGGGAGGAGCCCAGCACCGTCCATTATTGGAAAGCAGCCCTGATTGGTTCATAGTCATTGAAGTCGAAGAATGAGATTGTGAGATATGACTGGTAATACAAGGCTAGACAGACGACTACATGAACCAAACAGAAGCTGCCTTCGACTATAACGGACAAACTTTAGGTCTGAAGGCAGGCTCTCATTGGCCGTTCATTTTTTGACCCGGCACCTCCCCATGGAGATTGGAGGAAGTACAGTCTGATCTGCAGGAGATAAACAAATGTGATGCCCGCTAGATCAGGCTGGTTTCATCAGGCTAGGACTCGCTATCTTGGATAGCTTCACAACTAGTTTAGTTACTGTAGGTTGTTAAGCTAGTTACCTGCACATGCTAACGATTGCCTACTGATTTAGAGCAACTACAAATAAGGCTTGTACCCATTCCTTACAGTTGTGCCTTGTGTGCACTCAGTTTTGGAAATAACTGAAATAACACACTCTCACCGAACGCTTCAGCCTATATCGCAATAACCCTCCTTCCTTTAAACAACGCTGTTCATTAGATGGATCAATTATTTATGTCTGCAATTTTTAAATTTTGGAGGCACAACAATCTTTGTAGTACTGATTTGGTTGTCTTGAGTGAAGGATTAGGTTATTTTACTTTGGTAAAGGGTGCCTTTTAAGAAGTCAGTTTTGATTGGTCACTTCCTATGAGCAGAGGAATGTGGTCCAATGTCCCTTACACCAGAATTTCATTAGTGCAAAGAAAGTCTGAGTCGAGAGGTGTCTTGGCAGGGGGGACACTGTCCTCAAACTCACTTATGCGGATAAGATTTATCATAAGGATCGTGCCAAGTCTGGAGAAAGAAAGGGCCTGTAAATCTCCAATAAAACCTCAATCTCTGCCGTCTAAATCATGTCTAGAGAACAAAGAGATGACCTTGTCATAGTAAAGCATGTGCACATTGAAGCAACCAGGAGGCCAAAAGTCGAACCGTCAAGAGAAACACGGCAGCCTTCTCCAAAGTGGTACATTAACTAGCCACTGCTGCAAATGGCCCCCGAAAGACAAGAAATGACAGGACCATTTTTCCTGTTCTTGCTGACTCTGCATGTTGTGTCACATTGACACACTCATCGGCACACACATAGGCCTGAGGCTTTGTGTGTGTCACGGTGACCACAGATTAATGGCATGAGCCAATTATAGGCCATCTGATGTAACATTGGAGTATGTACAGCTTGTGATTTTATTTAGCGTTGATTAAGCTAGCCAAAGCCTCTTCATTTGCTTCCGTAATTCAAGCCAACGTCTGAGCTATGTTAGCTTCTGTCTCTGAGATTAAAAATAAGAATGTCTTATGTAGGCAGTAAGGAGGACAATCAACACTGTATGCTTGAATCAATGGAGGCTCACAGTCTTGGGACGTGGGACTTGAAGCTGCTTCCTTTTCCCACCAAAACAATCAGTGTATGGCTCAATACACAGATAATCAGCCTCTTTTGCATATTCGTCATTAGGTTAATCAAATCAGCAAGACACAGGCTAAAACAACCCACACTGACGGCTTCAAAGGCATACAGCTGCCATTCATCTTACTAGGAGACATTGTGTTTCCTTTGACGGCGTTTGGCATTGATCGTGTCGACGATGATGAAACAGCTCATCACTCCATACAATATCTAGGGTTACGTGGGGTTAACCTTATTTTCAACACATTTCTTTTTTTTCTTCAACTTCCAAGGCCTGTCTGTGGCGATCGGCCTTGAGATCATTCTTGACTACTAATAGTAACATTTCAAAAGACACATCGTAAATGTCTCGTGCTTTTGTGAAGCCTTAGCCTTTTTTTACATCAACCTTGCAGAACATAGAATTCAAGAGCTATTAATAATCTGTGTTTTGCTTTCTTATATAATCGCCTTTCAATGTATTGAAGTTCTGTAACAACTTTAGTAGTTTTCAGTGTAAGTGGCGGAGTCCGCAATTCCTGTCTGGGTTTTCAAATGGCCATGTCGCCCGAATTCTGTGCCGTTATTTGATATCTAGTTTTCAGACTCTGAAAGGCTCCATTTTTAGAGTCTCTTGAAGTCCCACCTTCTAAAATACCCCGCAATCTCTGATTGGCCCTGAATCTAATTGGCGGTTGCAATATAACTGCCAGTTAGATTATTGGGTATCTGGGGGTGTGTCTATAACAGGTTTAGTTAGTGCTAAGAAAGGAGGGTAATGGCTGTGGGCTTCTCCCCTTATGACATCATATGGGGAGAAGCACAGCTTTTCAGGAAGAGAGAGGGGTGTTTTTTTCTCATACTTTTGGAGTCTCAATTCACTAAGGCTCACTGAAGGATTACCACTTATTGTAAATTGCTCCGCATATAAGCATTTGCTAAATGTGTAAAGGTAAGAGTGTGTATCTTTATGTATTTTAAATCAGCTGTAACTAGAATGTTTCTGTAATTTGAGCTTTTTGCCTGAATGTCTAAGGCTTTAGTTGGCATGAAAGACTGCTGACCAATTGATAGAAATAGAAAAGGATACTTAAAGAGGACCTATGATGCTTTTTGACTTTTATGACCTATAAACGTTGTTATGATGATTCATAGTCATGCTTAACCATACTAAATTATCAAATAATGACTTACATGCATTTCGACGTATTCCCTGCTGACCGTCTGGGGTGTCTGTGCAGAGCACTAAACACTATTCTAGCCAGTCGAGAAGTCACGTGTTCAGAGCGGTCTAACCCTTTGAATCCGTGTGACGTCGCATGTAACCTTAGGTCGTCACCACGCGGATGTTTCCATGTATAGTAATGCTGTCACTTCCTTGCTCGCGTCTGCCTCGCGCCTTTATAGGTCCATGCTCGCGCTTCCCGCCACTGAAAGTGTTCCGGAAGAAAGGTAACCTATCACAACGGAGTGGGGTTTACAGGAGGGGGCAGGGGGGAGGGGAGATTGCCGAAGCACAGGCGGAGGGAGCGGAGATTACCGAAGCACAGGCATGCTGGATCGCCAAAATAAGAGAAAGAGCTTCCCGAAAATCTACATAGTTTTTTGTGATGTGATTCGTGTCAGGTTGCTCTATAGCAGTGTAAAACAAGAAATTAAGACCAGAAAAGTAGTATAATAGGTCTCTTTAACATGTGTCTGTTGAAGGTTTCAAAAAGAATTGAGACGTTGATCAATAAATCATTCTCCGACAACACCAACCAGGGTTATGTCACATGGGATTTATTGAGCCCAGATCACCTTTTTATTGTTATACTGTACAAACCCTAGGTAAAATGCACACCAAGCTGCTGTCCCATACACTGATCTGCACAACCTGTATGTTCACAGTGACAGAGTGTGGAATGATCGTCAGCATAGGTGTCATTGTAACACAGGGAAATATTGTGTGACACTGCTGCTGCTGTATGTGTGCACAGTGCTCAAAGGACCGGAAATGAATATCCGCCATTATTCCATTCATCAAAATGCAACTGCCTTCTGCAGGGCAGGATAACAGATAAAGGGACCAATGAGTTATATCACCTCCTTCAAGCTAACAAATGAAAAGGAAATCATGTCTGTCTACTGAAATATTTTAAGGCGACAAAGATCTTATACTATTTCAGATATTGTGGAGAAGGGAAATGTGTAGACTTAGTGTCCTTAACAGGAACACTCTGAGACAGCATTAATATGACAGCATTATCTAAAAAAATATTCCACTGTGCTGTGTTAGGCTCTTTGTTACAATTCCAAATTCAGGCAAAAAAAAAGATGTAATGAGATACATTGCATGTTGTTTAATTATAAACTGAAATGTAGATTCCTCAAATGCGTATCCAACAAACCACTCAGACAGGTCACACCTCTTCTATTGTCTTATGCTCAGAACTCCCCCTGATGTATCTTCAAACTGTCCCCCCCACTGCCCCCCCCCCCACACACACACACATGACTGACCAATTGAGAGCATTGCTTTGAGCCCTGTACTGTTCCTGGCCATTCTACTCAGAAAGCCACCGTGGGGCTTCCTGGATTGGATGGACCTCCATGTTCTTACAGGATCCAAGAACATGAAGCCTCTGTTGTTTGATTAAATACTCTTTGCTTGATTATTACAGCCTTATGATCTCATTTTCTCACTACAGAGACAAAGTGGCCCGGGTTAAATTTGACTTTGAGAGGATTTGGTCGACGTGCCCCCCCGGGCCGGGCCAAGTAGTGGACCCGGGTTCGATCGGGTTCGATCGGTCGTTCTCTGCATGTCACTCCCCTCTCTGCCCCATTTCACCTCTGTCTCTCTGCACTATCAGTAAAGCATAAAAATGCCCCCAAAAAAAGAGCTTTTCTGCAAAAAGTCACCAGAGGGAACACTAGCTCAGAGGTCTTTCAGGGTTGTTTGGGAGAGCTGCTAGAGGCTGGAAATCTGCACCGGGATCATAAACCGATTACATCTGTATCCAACTCTCAGAGTCCCTCTTGATTTGTTTACAATAGAATCCCTATAGGTGTACAGTATGTGTGTGTGTGAGCTAGACAAATAATTGATCACAAAGTATAAATGTAGACACTGGATTGAATGACTTTGGATTCAGATCACATGTTTTTTCCCTGTTTTTCTCATGCTTACATCGGTCACATGAGGGTCCCGAACCCATGCTGCGTAACAGTATTAACGGCCACAAATCGATGTAACCTTGCAACGCTGTATTTACTTCTCTCTCTCTCTCTCTCTCTCTCTGTGTCTATGCAGCCTGCTGTGACAATTCAGCATTGTTTTAGTCTCGATGTGGGGGCTTTGCTTTGTTCGTTAGGGGGCATGCATGTGGGACTGTTTGGGACTGTGGACAAATCTGATTATAAACAGCACACACTGCACTGTAGCCTGTCCCGAGCAGCTTTAACAAACGTCCCCGTCGCGCGCCACAAAGATGCTGCAAAACTGCACAGCACACACAGTTACCAGCTTTAGTTTGTCAACAGTAATGTTATCATACTGCATTTCATTCATCATCATGCTGATGATTAGAGCGACGAGCGATGTATATATTGATTAACAGCTTCATTTTGAAAGGCTTATTTGATTTTTTAAAGGAAATGTCTCCTATCTGATTTGTTGACTTATTATTGTTAACTCATCATTGTGGACAGTGGTTAGGTCTGTTTACACAAGGACACATGACCAAAGAGCACACACACACACACACACACACACACACACACACACACACACACACACACACACACACATACAGCATGTAAGACAAAGAGCCTTAGCAGCCGTTCAAAAGGATGACATACCCAAAAATTAAGCCATATTCCCCATTAGACTCTATGTTTCCTGTTAAAACATTCCCATCCAGCCTGGCATAACCGGAGAGCAGTCCTCTCTCTCTCTCTGCTTCAATCTATAACACCAGGCTTTCCAATCGTATCATGTTCACACACACACACACACACACACACACACACACACACACACACACACACACACACACACACACACACACCACACACACACACACACGCATGCAGACAGACAGCAGCCATCCTACTACTAAAGCATAAAGGAGCATGTCACATGGAGAATAAAAACAGCCTCACCTTAGCAGTGAGGAAGTGTGGTATGGTATCCGCAGAGGCTTTCGGTTTCCAGCCTGCACTGAGTACAATCGCAATGTTTATACCAGCGCTTCTCCTGCTGCTGCTGCTGTTGCCATGGTTATTCATCCAGACCCTGTATGTTCTGCAGTACCCCCCCTATCCTTATCCCTCCCTCTCTTCCCCCCTTCTCTCTCTCTCTCTCTCTCTCTCTCTCTCTCTCTCTCTCTCTCTCTCTCCCTCTCTCTCAATGTGTCTCTCTCCTGATGGGGATTTTCAATTTGGGGGAGTGCGGCAGCGTCTGTCGCGGAATCTGGCTCTTTGTTAATCCGCCCTGCGCTTGGCAGACAATACAATATAGACTGTGGATAGTTTCATACAGGGAATATTAATAGCCAGCACCCAGTCTGTGTGTTTGTGTGTGTCCTGCAGCCGCTGCACTACGATATAGTGTGTGTGTGTGTGTGTGTGTGTGTGTGTGTGTGTGTGTGTGTGTGTGTGTGTGTGTGTGTGTGTGTGTGTGTGTGTGTGTGCTTCCAGCAGACGAGCTGACGTCAGAGCCTGCCCTCTAAAAGCTGAAGTGAACCGTGCAGTGAGAAATGACCCTGCCAAGAAACAAAGGATGCGCGTTGCACAGACATTAACGCAGAAAATAAATAAATGAATAAAAAGCATGTGGGTGTCACGTGACATGCAGGCTTTGGTAGATTAGGAACCATTGACTTTTTCCTGACTATACTTGAAACACTACAAAAATAAGAGGATACATCAAGAATCAGCGCTGTAGCACCAGATAATGTCATCTTTTCCCAATAATAAAATGACATTTGAAAAATGTGTAAATTTGGCACTCACCTTGATTGGGAATGTAATACAACCTAATAATGTTGTAACTTAACCAATAATGTATTAAAAAGTCCTGACTGATTTTTGAATAACGTTCGCTAGATAATGTAAAACATGGCTTTGATGGGGATGTATAACATGTTCAGGTTGACCATTGTTTTCCCAACTGATGATGTGATAATTGTGACTGATAGAAATGTAATAGGCTACTATGTTTACTTTCAATCCAGAGTTCTACAATTAGTGTTGTATCGCCTTTTAACATCGAGATACATCAAACCCTCGAAGGCTTGCATCCATTTAGTCAACAAAAGTGTTCCATACTTTACCAGTGTTATTCAATAATGTATAATGTGTTTAATAATGGAATAAGGTATTATATTATTTATTACGTTATTGGGAAATGATCACATTATCGGGTGCTACCTGGTCTCTCTGGTTAATAGGTTGCCTAAAAAGATCATATCTGACTCATTTGTTGAGTTCCCAGCTTCAAATGAAAGGCTAACAGTGATTGCTATACAGAATAACATTGTCCAATGTGATAATAGGTTTGTTGTCCATCTGAAAAAGGATGAGGTTGCAAGTTACAATTCATTTAAACATTTTTAGCTTATTCCAAAATAAAATTTAAATACTTAATTGACAAATATCAATACCTTGAGTCTTGAAGCCAAAACGGCCTTAAATCACATGATGCGGCTAGCTTAACGGCCCCCACACACATACTGCGTCTACCTCTGGAGCGCGTCGCGTTACCTTACTGCTGCCTCTCTCGGACTTTTCTCGGCCACACATGCAACGTCTCAGCAGCTGCTGCTGCTGCAGCGCTGCTTCTAAAAGCCCTATCTTTCTACATAGAGTTTTCATAGATAATTCCCATTAAAAATGAAGTTCTTTCATGTCATCTATGATGCATATGATTTATATTGAGTCTGGACAGTAATCCGTGCGCCCCATTGCCATTTATTTTATTTTCTTTTGCCATATTTTCGCTTGTTGGAAGTTTTATTTTGAAGGGGACACACCAGGAAATGGTGAAACTACAGCGAAAGCTTCCAGTATGAAGTCAATATGACTCTCAGCAGAGTATTTCAAAAATCACTTTACTGATTTATACGGGAGAGAGAGAGGGGGTGTGGTCGGGGAAGAAGAAGGCCGTAGACACAGATAGAGCAACGGAAAACTGTTGCGCTCATCATGATCTTTTTTATTTCTTCACTATATTGGATCTCTATAGGCCTATGTGTCATTTATCCAAAAATGAAATGCCAGAACTAATTGAAAATTAGGTTTTAAATCCCTCGGATTTTGATTGCACAATTAAATCGTGAAATAAAGGGATTATTCGCGTATACGACTGAGGGATGTTTTATTTTGAAATAAACACACCGGGTAAACGTGTAACTAGACTGAATGCTGCTGGTATGACTGTCAGCAGAGTATTTCTCTATCAGTTAAAGCACAGAGACGCGCTGCTCTCAGAAAAAAATAGGCGAGCCTCCTGAGGTGAAGGGGAGCGGCGCTGCAGACGTGCCTCCGACGTGCCTCAGCAGTGCGTCTGAGGTTGGATGTGTGCTCGCTCTACGTTGATTTCACAGTCTGTGACCAAAAGTCAGACGCAGACGCGAGGTAGACGCGCAGTAGAGGTAGGATGTGTGTGGGGGCCGTAAGGCTGGACTACCACCCTGGAAAAGTTTGCAACTGCCATGGTGCCCCAGAACTCCAGGGTTGCAGACTTCTGCGTGTCAAATGTTTTTTTTTCATTTAAAATAAAAAAATATAAATATTTCTCCTAAAACCTGCTGTTAATTGATTCAACAACCATTTGGGGGCAGATGTGAACGCAACATGACCTAACTTTAAACCTATTTTTTTAAGTGGGTTGTTAGCAAACCTTGTGTAGGCTTTACGTTCAGAAGACCCAAAATTAGCATTTATAGTCATGTTTCAGGGCAACATTAATTCTCTATTCAGCTCTGTTTTGGACGACATAAACTCATGAAATATATTGCTGCTTGGCAGCTAAATAGCTAGAAAAAAGTGTCTACAATAGTGGAGAGAGTGAACCAATACGGCAAAGTTGTGGGCCATTAAACAAAACAATGTGTGGAAAGACATTTAACTGCTCTGTAAAGCTGAAGGGAACTGCAGAGTCAGGTGACATACTACCCGAAACACCATTTGCATTAGTTACACTTAAAGGTAAATGTGCATGAAAGAGCATTGGAATAAGTGATTTACACTGCAAGATGATGACCGTGAATAAAGGGACTGCCTTTAACACTAATAGTGTATCATTTAGGAGTTTTATTGAATCTGCACTTGATGAAAAAAGGCTGACATGTTAATAATATTTGTTATATTTCACCCTTCTAGTTATCTAAGGAATGAAGTGATCAGAATGGCATATCAGCAAGGGAACAATTCCACAATTGCAATGCCATCTGTCCTGATTAAACAATTGCTCACAGAATAATCACTTGTCAGATAAGGGGGAGTGGAGGAGTATGGAACTGCAAATGAATAAAAGTGTCCAAAGTGCTGTTGGGTTTGGTAACTGTGTGTTTAACAGTTGTCAACAATAGGAAATGAGTTGTTTCTGCCGGCCTCTTTGAGTGCTCTGTGTAACTCTGATGCACCAAGTGAACCCAGGCTTGATGAGGACTGCCCTCCTCCGTTGTTCCCAGCTTCACCTTCCCCCTTATAAAAAAAACAAACCCCAAAGTCAATTGCTGCTCTTCCCTCATGGCGTTCTGCCATAAGCTCTCTGCATACTCTTGATTAAGAGAAAAGAGCTATTGATCTCTTTCTTTCTCAGATGGTTGCCAGAGCCCAGATGACCGTATAGTCGGAAAACAAATGGCAGTTACTTCAGAGCAGTTATACAGCAAGGATACAATTTTTTTAACACAGTATAATATCATACTTAGGTGAACTTGGTTAAAACAGTCACTGTCTCGTGTACAGTATAAATTTACTCTGCCTGCTAATGTAGTTTAGTAAATAGTAACCACCACAGTTTGTTGTATAATCATTCACTTTGAATGTTGCCAAGCTCACTGTTTCCTGCTGCCTCCAGTTTTTATGCTAAGCTAGGCTAAACGCATCATACTTTAAGCAAGACTTCCAAAAACAGAAACACACTATTCTTATAAAAGTTTGTATTTGTAATTCAAGTGATGCGTTTTAGTAGTAAGACCAGTACCTTTAAGCTAGTATAAACCTTTTGGCTAATATTAATAGACTTTAGCAATTTAGAAAAATATTAGAAAGTATTGTGTGTTCAAATGGTAAACGCTAACTCTAAAGAGGATTATGTTTAATGTGTTGACACTCTCACATTAAAGGTCAACTATAATACAAAAGGCACTTTTTCATGGTTTTCCAACATAACTATGGGCTTCTGGTGTAAATAGAGACCCCCAAAGTATGAGAAAAAAACACTGTTTCTCTTTTTCTCCATCTTTCTGAAAACATTTGTTCAAAATCCCCAGTCAGATTTCCTTCTCCAAATGACATCAAAAGTTGAGAAGCCACACCCCTAACTGGTAGTTAGATTCAAACTAGCAGTTTGAGGCAGGGCCGTTCAGGGCAGACTGGACTTTTTTGGAAGGCGGGTCTTGAATAGACATATACACGGAGTGTTTCAGACATATGCTGAAAATAGGAGGTTCAGCAAGGTGTTTTTGAAACCTACTCCATAAAATCTGTCTCGAAATCCAAACGACTGTATTGAAACTGAAAATAACCAAACATGTGACCTTTAAAATGCAACCATAGGTTCCAGCTGAAATGTGTATTTACATTTGTATACACTGTATTCAGCTAATGTTGCTTAACATTTAGATTGCTCATACAGTCCCCTCCATAACTATCGGAACAGTGAGGCGATTTCCTTTATTTTTGCTGTAGACTGGAAACATTTGGGTTTGACACCAAAATATGAATATGAGACAATAGATCAACATTTAAGCTTTTATTTCCAGGTATTTACATCTGGATCTGATACACAACTGAGAAGATAACATTTTTTGTAAAGGAACACCACATTTTTAGGAGAGCAAAAGTATTGGAACAGATAGACTTAAAATAAATTAAAGTGAATAAGACTTAATATTTTGTTGCAAATCCTTCGCTTGCAATAACTGCATCAAGCCTGTGACCCATTGACATCACAAAACCTTTGCATTCTTCTTTTGTGATGCTTTTCCAGGCTTTCACCGCAGCCTCATTCAGTTGCTGTTTGTTTTGGGGGGTTACACCCTTTGGTCTCCTCTTTAGCAGGTACAATGCATGCTCTATACGATTTAAGTCTGGAGATTGACTTGGCCAGTCTGAAACTTTCCATTGCTTGCCCCTGATGAACTCCTTTGTTGTTTTTGCAGTTTTTTCGGATCATTATCTTGCTGCATGATGGAGGATCTTCCAATCAGTTTGGTTGCATCTTTCTTTAAATTGGCAGACATAATGTTTCTGTAGACTTCTGAGTTCATTTTGCTGTTGCCATCATGCGTTACTGTGTTGTTGTCAAGATGCACCTTTACCAAAGTGATGGAAAGGCTAAAGTTTGGAGAAAGAAAGGATCTGCTCATGATCCCAAACATACAAGCTCATCTGTAAAACACGGTGGAGGCAATGTCATGGCTTGGGCTTGCATGAATTATTCTCGGCTGGGCTAATTAATCTTCATTGATGATGTAACACATGATGGCAACACTAAATGAACTCAGAAGTTTACACAAACATTTTTTCTGACAATTTTAAGAAAGATGCAACCAAACTGATTGGAAGATCCTTCATCATGCAGCAAGATAATGACCCAAAACACACTGCAAAAACAATAAAGGAGTTAATCAGGGTCAAGAAATGGAAGGTTTTAGACTGGCCAAGTCAATCTCCAGACTTAAACCCTATAGAGGATGCATTTTACCTGCTAAAGAGGAGACTGAAGAGAGTAAACAAACATCAACAGAATGAGGCTGCGGTGAAAGCCTGGAAATGCTTCACAAAAGAAGAATGCAAAAGTTTTGTGATGTCAATAGGTCACAGGCTTGATGCAGTTATTGCAAGTGAAGGATTTGCAACAAAATATTAGGTCGTATTCACTTACATTTATTTTAAGTCTATCTGTTCCAATACTTTTGCTCTCCTACAAATGTGGTGTTCCTTTACAAATAATGCTATCTTCTCAGTTGTGTATCAGATCCAGATGTGAATACCTGGAAATTAAAGCTGAAATGTTGATCTATTGTCTCATATTCATATTTTGGTGTCAAACCCAAATTTCCAGTCTACAGCAAAAATAAAGGAATTGGCCTCACTGTTCCGATACTTATGGAGGGGACTGTATTTACTCCTTGTTACTTTACTATCTGTCTGTTAAGCTGATCTTTAAAAGTTACAGCTTCATAAATCTAACCCCACCACAATGAGACACTGCAAAGCTTTTACTGCCTCTACAAAAACGACCAGGGTACAGAGATGTGACTTCAACACAG
This sequence comes from Ammodytes dubius, assembly GCA_026122265.1. Lineage (NCBI taxonomy): Eukaryota > Metazoa > Chordata > Actinopteri > Uranoscopiformes > Ammodytidae > Ammodytes > Ammodytes dubius. The sequence goes on along the minus strand of CM047520.1, from coordinate 478,161 downwards.
GATACATTTTGGTGAGCAGTGCAGAGCTTTTTGTTCCAGCTTATTGACCATAGTGCTTATGTTCTTAAAATCCCCACAGCTGTATCAAGCTGTCCTCTGACTGCAGGGCCTTGGCGTGTGTGACTCCGGGTCACGAGTGTGCTAGACTAGTCATGGGGCCTGCCACACGGATGCATAATAACAAACTGTTTTCACCTTCCATTTGCTCCCAATGCCTGTGCCAGCTTTTTCATTGAAAGCATGAGCTCTCAAATATCCACGTTGGACACATGATCTCTCTGCCCGATCAATGAGAAGGCCTAGTCATTGTATTATGTTTCCCTTGGAGCAGTCCCAAACCAGCAGTGTGCTGAAGCTATGCAAACAATCAATTCAAGCAACACGATACAGTAACACATACTTATCCTTTACGGGTTGGCTTTATTATTGTAGTAAATTGCAGAGTATCAGATGACTGTAAGGTTATATATCCGTAATATAATTCAGTATACTGCAGCAGGGACAGCAAATGCCATGATCAATAAACCACTTGTAGGGATACAAATAATAATATAGGAGAAGTTTTTAAGCTCTTTAAAGGTCACATAATATGGTAATTTCAGGTTCAAAAATGTAATTTGGGCCTCTACTAGAAACTGTGTTCACGGTGTGTTGAAAAAAAAATTTAATATGTATCACAGTGCCATTGCTGAATCTTCTCTTTTCAGCATCTGTCTGAAATTCTCAGTTTTAGAGCCTGTCTCTTTAAGTCTGCTCTGCCGGTTAAATCCAACTGCCAGTTAGATTCAGGGCTATCTGGGGATGTGTTTATGACCGTATTCGAAAAGCCCTACTAACGTCCTACTCATACTAATTTTGCCGTCAATTTGAGTATGGTTGTGTGCGCGAGTTTGTGTAGACAAGAAATGCACGGATGAGCACTTACTTTCAGGAAGATTTTGTGTATGGATCGATCGGTTAGTTTTCAGCATTACCATACATGGAAAAATCCGGATTTGTTAAGTAACGAATCCCGGAAATTTGAACAAGTGAATTCTCGACCGGCTGCCCTAGTGTTTAGCGCTCTGCACAGCCATCCCAGACAGTCAGCAGGGAATACGTCCAAATGCATGTAAGTCATTATTTGATACTTTAGTATGGTTAAATATGACTACAAATCATTATAACAACGTTTATAGGTCATATAAGTCGAAAAAGTATAATAGGTCCTCTTTAATGTTGAAAAACCATGAAAAAATGCATTTTGCATAATAAGTGACCTTCAAAATTGTTGCACATGAGGAATGTTGCACATCCATGCTTTTAAAAAACAAATGTGATTTGCTTCAGAGAGCTCTTTACCCACTGGCAAAGTGCTCCCTGTCACTTCATAATGGTTACACACACGGTAGCTGAAAAATGTCTTTACGTTGAGAAAGTTTTTCTGATTTAGGTAAAGCTTCTTTAAACTCCAGCAAAAAAATCCCAGATCAAACGCCAAAGAATCAATTACCTAACATACAGGATACATAAACAGCATGTCTGCCCTCGGGCCTTTCAGCTAATAACAAGGCGGTCCACATGTCAACACACCAGGTTAAAATGCATTCTTCAGCTACACTGATGAGTACAGGTGATTATGAAATCCACATTTCATCACTGGTTTCTGCTGCTGCTTCCCTATCCTGCATGATAATTATTAAGAGAATTGCATACATGCATACATGTCATTAGGAGGCACCATAAAGAAAAGTAGTAGGGGGGGAGAGGGCGGTGGGGGGGTTGGTGGAAGGTTGGTGGGTTTTTTTGCACACAGAGGCCCACAGGCTTCTGCATCTCTTTTAAGTGTCGGTAATAAAACAAAGTATAGTCACCGCCTCCTAAACATCTCCTGTCCAATGGGAGCCCCTCCAACTAACTTTTATGTGTCCTCGAGCATGCTTGAGCATCCTTTTTGCGCCACCTTTCTCCGCCAGTCCTCAACATGCGCAGGTAGGACTGACTTCAGTGGGGAATATTCATCTCTGTCGATCCTTCTGCTCCAGCATCTCCAGCACTCCTCCTCATATTCGAGCCTGACAGTCCCCCGTCACCAAGGACAGTGAACCATGGCCTTCCCTGGCTCTGGTTTGACAAGGTAAATATCAACCAATATGTTGAATTTCTGTCAAGGTTCTTCGTCAGCTACTCATATGTCCTTGAGCTTTTTATGTGTAATTTCCATAATGATTCTGAAGAGCCAGTTCAGATTGAGTCTTCACTAATAATCTATATTCAATCTTCATTTTGAAGAAATGCACAATTATCCTCTGTGCAGCCCTGGGAGAACCCCTCGACTTTATGGACGCGATAAGATCGGTGGCTTAGCATAGATTAAAGAAACTGGCCCTTTGCCTTTAAATCTTGCCCACACACGCAGCTTATACACCTCTACTGCATGCCATTTCCACAGAGTAAAAAAGGGGGGAAGGCTCAGAAGTGATGAACAAACACTTCCACTCTCATGCCATTCAGTCTCTCCATTCAATGTGTTATAAAATGATTGGAAAGCTGATTAAGGCCTGCAGCTCAGGCGTCTGTAAAGACATTCTCTTGCTCAAAGTATTTGTCCTGCAAATGTTCTGAAACAAACAACTTGGTCTTGGCTAAAGCCAGTCGATTGATTCCTCTTTGTCAGGATGGAGACAAATTTGATAGCAGAAATTGTGCCAGAAGTGTTGGCTCACTCCTTGTAGCACCAAGGGATATCACAACATGGGCGGCAGGGAAGGGAAAGTCCCATCAAACACTGACGAATGTCAGGAACCAAAGCAGATGACATGTCATTATCTAAATAACTTGACTGATTGGTTCCTCGACAGGGTATTTACAGGAATTGGTTTGGGGATTTTTTTTCTCTACACTTTAGAACTGTGGCAGCACTCAGTATACCTCTCTGTGTGCAACCACAACTTTAAAACAGATCATCCATGCCCTTTATACACATTTTATACTTACAGTAAATGGGATTCGGTTGCACGTTTGACAGCGTTTCATATTAGTATGGTGCCAAGTAATCGGCAGCTAAGCCCTTACATTAAGACATCCGTCAGTGCTCTAAATCCACCATTCATCAGATGGCTTTCATGTCATGACTTACAGAGAAGTCTGTGCAAACCTGCTTCGCCAGGGAACTTCAAGCTCTTTTTGAAAGGTTGTTGCTAAAGAGAAGTGTCAGCAGAAAAGATCTGCATTCATTTTATTCCAAAGTTAGGCTTTCATTGACTTTGATTCCAACTGTGTCATTCCATTATTTTAGATTTTTTTTATATAGAGCTACAAGTGTGGCAATTTATAGTGAGAAGTGTAATTACTTGAGGAATAATAAAGCCAAGAATAGTGTTTATTCTTGCGCCCATAGTTTCTCATCTTACAGGAAAGGTTAGACTTTCGATTTCGAAGAAAAGATTGACAGCACTCTCATAACTGTCCGTTACATTTGAAGCTACAGCCAGAAGCTGGTTTCAGAAGTCGCACTTTGACTATGGCTTACATTAACTTATTGAACTTCAGATGTCGAAATCCATCAGTTGCTCATAGTTATTTAACTCTTGATCATCTTAAGGGATAGGCTAAGGGACTCATTTGCTTTGCCTAAGTTAAGTTGACTTTCTTCAAACTAAAACATGGATGATGGTGACACAGTGTCCAACCATTCAACTCCTTTCACTCCAGCAGAAAATTACAGTTTACTATTCAATCAAGAAAATAAATCATCATGCTAGCATCTCTTTGTTTATTTGTGGCTTCATGGGTGGATTTTTTTTAACACTACTTAGCTACACTAACTGACTCCTATCTGTAGTTTATTATTCATGGTAGACCTGTGATTGGTATTGATCATCTTGCCTAAGACCAATAAGCATATTTCTCACAATGTCAAACTGTTTGTTAAGAACTGGATTTAAAAAATGTGAAGGCTTCAGCAGCAAAAGCTTCTCTCTTGTCACATTTCATGACATGTCAGCGATCCAGTCTAGACTGTAGATGGTTTGGCCCATTGGGGGTCTGAAGATGCTCCTTTTAACGTCAAGGGCATACCATTACATGTCATTTAGCAGACGCTTTCATCCAAAGCGACTTAAAACTGGAGCACACATTCATACACCGCACGCAGGGTGCTGGCAAACTATCAGGAGACATAAAGGGCTCTGTGTTTTGCTCAGGGACACTTGGACATGTGGCGGGGAGACTGGGGCTCGAACCATTGACCCTATAGTGGCAGGTCCACCACCCTATCCACTTCGCCACAGCCCCCCCACCGTTACAGTCCAATGCTTTCTCCAGAGATACTTTGCTGACTTAGACATCAGTCATTCCTCAGTGCGCTCACACACAAGCACACACATAAACCTCAAGCAAATGCATTGTTTGAAAGAGAGTCCAGACAATGAAGATGAGTTTTGCCCTCAGTAACACCACCCCTACTTCGATTCATTTCTCAGATTAATGAGCTACAACCTGCCCCCCTTTGGAAAAAAAAGTTATTACTTTCTCCATGAGTTCAGTGGATGGTGGATTTAGGATTGCTGTGTAAACCTGTCACAATTCAGGACATAGATAAAATAAGCTTGTTTGCTAGTAAAAGTGGGGACAAAATGTACCACCTCCTAGACAATTGCACTGCTTTATACAGTATGCACCCCCTGGACACGGTGCATGGCTGCTATGATGCTGTCATTTATCATCCAGCTTCACTTGTATTCTTTAGTGTCCTTACAGATATTAGGCTGCTTAAACAGAGCAGAAACAAATGCCTTATCTTATAATGCAGACTGTTAATGTCCTTGTGCAAGAGGCTCGATTCATGTCATCAGTAAGAAAGCTCTCCTGAAGACAGATTGGACACATCAATCTGTCCCTGACTTAATGCTGATCTGACGACAGACAATATCCGATTGATTGGTAAGGTTGAATCTGAATGGGCCAAGCCAAGGAACCACATTCTTTGTGGCTGAAGTAACAATAGCGACAGGTCAAGACTATGAAAAGTCTAGGTGGCATGGCCTCAAACCAGGTTATTAACCACTTGGGGGAAGCAGATACAAGCTGTAAACACAACATTGACATATTATCACCTTGTGTCGACATGGCAAAAGATAACAACCATCTGCATTTACACAGATACAGAGCTACATCAGTATTCATTTGTGTTGGGGTTTTCTTCCTGAATAAGAGTCCAATACTCACTTTATTTGTTAGCTCTGTTTTGGACCCCAGCAACTTCAAACACCTCTTTTGACTGTTTAGCAAATCCAACAAACAAGAGGATTCTTATAATGTTTTCTGGTACTCATGTTAAGAATGCACATGTTCGCAGACCCTGCCAGTTGTATTTAGCACAAGTGTACAATAGAATCAGTAATCATTTTATTAATTATTATTATTAAAATAAAATCCTATGGAAGTATAATCATGTTAACCACATAGCTCATTATAAGCTTTTTGAGATAGGGAGTTGAGCTAACTAACTTATCCACAGTATTTCACCAAACAGAGATTCCGTGGCTCAATTTCCTCATAATGTATTGGATCTGTATATAGATGAACATGGTATACGACAGACCATGAAGGATCTGTACCGAAATGCATTAGAAATACTCGGGTACTCATTTGACACTTACGGTCATATCCCATTAACAGCAACCTTTTCTTTAAGCAATGTTGTACACCGTTTCTAGCTATTCATGTACTTAAGATGAGCACATATAACACCAGCTAAGTGCTTCAGTTCATCCCTGTGGTGTTTTTATTGATTCACACCAAAATAAACTATCAAAGAGAATTAGATGCATGACTGACTGATTTTCTCCATGATTCCCGAACAGAAAGCAACCATGGCTCCAATCAATGTCGGCATACTCCCCCGTCTGTCTGGCTCTGCTGTCCCTAATCCTTGCTCCTGCTCTTGGACGTAAGTCACCCACAGCACAATACACCATCATGGACACATCACAACAAAATCAGTGTACCGTATAATGCATGAATGCAACCATTACTGTGAAACTGTTTGTCTTGTAAACAAAGAGCACTCGGGTTAATGTCGACACCCGCATGTTGGTTGTTGCTAGGTCATTCTCTTTATCAGGACTCACAAAGCAAAGGCCAGAAATATCCAACACACTCACAATATCCCCCCCTGTGTTGAAGGATTAAATCAGATTAAACGCCCTATTCTGATAATCACAACAAGCCCCGTTTTTACTGTTGTTTGTGGACACAATAGAGCTAACATCATCGCACACTTAGGGTCGGATACAGTCCAGCTGCTGTAGCTTTCTGTCACAGCGCACACATGCAACTGCATGTGACATCTTAATTGTGGTTCATCTCCCGCTCATTGCCCTAATGAGTGGCTCTGTGAGCGTAGTACCGCGGCAGCAGGCAGTAACTTTAACAACTTGAGGTCCACATGCGCAGTCAGATAAGTGTTTAGCGGTAGTAAACATGGGATTATAAATACCGTCTCACCACCGGATCTCATTTCTCAGCAGTTATGTGGGATCTGAGAAGGGCTTCCAGATGTGTTGTGTTTCATGCTGTTCGCTGTAAATGAGCTGACTCAGGTTATCGTCTGGGAGCCTCGGCTGTCACCAGCCTCCTTTAATGGAGATTTTGAGAGTATTTTCCCTTCATTGCAGCAGTATAGCAACTCAGGGATAGCGCCCTCTTATGATACATCATTGTCCTGAGACCTGCATGAGGTTTACTAAGAACTAAACTGCTGTTACATTATTTTACGAGTATAAGCTTTCCTGTGTTTACACGTCATTTATCTGTCAGTGTGATATTGGCATGGAAAAACTAGGCAATTATTATTATTTTTTTTTGTAGATTTACAAAACAAACACTGCCAACATAGAAGTATGGATTTCCTCCCCCAAAAGATAAGAAAGAGTTATGTGGAAAAGTTGAAACTAAATGGCAGTGTGATGTACTGCAGTTAGCGGTTTCCACCAAAAGAGACATTCATCTTGATAAATCATACACATAAATAACGAGCAAGTTGCTCATCTGCCATACTGAGCTTCTACAGTAAAATGTTTCTGATGACATATGGCTTTAGCCACTGTCAAGCAACACTAGACGTTGTATTCATCAACATTATGTCTCCTCTCTGATTATGTATTTGGATCACGAGGGATGTCTTAGCAGCCTGCATTTTAAATATCCAAGTGTTGATTCATCTGTGTTCCTGCTCTGGGATGTGATAATATGTGAAACACTGTACAGTTGTAAGACAGACTTCCATTAATAATGCATAACGATCGAAATGTTCATCCTCTCTGACGGTAAGACCTTGCATTTCCTTGTATCTGTCTCGTGGAATATGCCAACTGAATTAAACTTACCCGTTTTATGTTGCATTTGTCAAATTCAGCAGGTAACAAGATTATTGCTTCCTTTTTTTCTTTTCCCCACCAGAACTAGACTTCAACCGCTTGGATGGCGATACCGTCTGCCCACCAATTAGAAACGGACAAGATGACCTTCCAGGTAATGACATGTAATTGGGTTTTATTCCAACGAAAAAGCAAAAACCACAGCTTGAGCCACCGTTAAACCATGAGCTTTTAATTAGTTGAACAGGGTGGGCCGCCCTGAGACACCTTTGGATTTCAAATGAGGCAAATAAAATGTTCCACTTGAGCACTACATAATTTTAGTTGGAACAATTCAAACTCAGCAAGATTTTAATTGTTCACCGCTGCCCTGTTTCAACCAGTTCACTCCCTCCACACATCTGTGCACAGTATGCTCTGCGGGTTTGAGACCGTGACTCATTGTTAAGTAGAAAAGGTGTTCATTTCATATGGGATTCATTAGTATGTCTTATTTTAGATGCTCATTTTGCGATCTCATCATAACCTGTATCATGCATTTCCTGTTACTATGGTCTAAATAGTATGCCACCATGAAACAAATGCTCTAATGCAATCATTAGTTTCCCAGATAGTTTTTACATACAAAGTAAAATAGTGGTGTTCATGCTAGTCATGTATAGGCTAATATACTGTTAATACTGTTGCTTTTACCTCTTTCGTAAGTAATATTGCTACTACTGCCATGCATAATTATATAGCCTACATGTAGGCTAGTAGCATTTGGTTATTGTATTAAAATCACTCCTGCTACACATCATACAGTGAACAATAGTGGTCCTCATAACATGACTGTGATTGTGTGTCTCATACATTATCATTTGTAGGTTTTGATCTGATCACTCAGTTCCAGCTGGATGTGATCCCTCTGAAAGGGGTGAGGAAGGTCGATGGCTCCACGCCCCTCCAGGTGGCCTATCGTCTCGACAGGGAGGCCAACTTCCAAATTCCAACCATGTAAGTAAAAAAAGGGTTTAAAAGAAAATAGATAAAAACACACACATTTGTTAACAGGCTGCGATGGTCTCCTATAGCAGGTGTTGCATTATTACAGGTCCAGCACAGATGTTACTGCATGGCGAGCAGCATATAATTGGTAAAGAAAGGCATGTCTAAACCCATGTGGCATCTCTAAGCAAAGCAAAAGCAAAGTAGAAGCATTTTTGTGTGAGTGGGGAATTGGTAAAGCACTACTTTGATCCTTCTCAAAGCCTTTTCATTCTGTACAATAACAAGACATATTTCACCATGCCTTTTTGGTAACTATAGATATTCTGTTGTATGTAGTCCTGTAAAGGTTTTTACTGAAAAAAAACAGCACTTTTACAGTTTTTGCCAAGTTTGTAATGAACATACAATATAGCTGATTTAACTTGGATGATGATCCTGGGGCAACAGATTGCTGAAGACCCTATTGAGACACCTCCCTCCTTGTCCTTTTTTGTTTTAAAAACCATTAAGTCCGCAAATAATACAGTTTTCTACACTACAAGTTTAAGATTTTGTTCATTCTCTGTTTCATATCACTTTAATTTGAATGCTATATCGTGTTGAGTTGTTGGTCGAACCAAAACCAGCAATTTCAAGACCTATGGTGATTTCATAAGGACATTCTTTTTAAACTTGGGAAATATCCCTGAAGAGACAAACTAAGGAGTAAACTAAACTTAATGTATTGGTGGTGTGTCCCTTGTTTGTTAACTGGGGGGGGGGGGGGTTTCATGACATAGAGAATGTTGTCCTGGGGCAGCTTGCCACTTTGGCCAGTATATAATGCAGCTTAGCCAATAAAAATAGAGACATTTTGCACTTAGTTTAAGCAGTTTTTCACACAATTTGAAAAAACATGGTTTCAGTACAGAGTGTGAACGTCTACTGCTTTACCACTTTACATAACCAAAGACGCCTCCTTGTGTTTCACAGTGTGTCTGCACCAGACTGTTTGGGCTAATCTGCTCCTGCAGGCCAGCTTCCCTTAGAAGTTCTTACATAACCTTCCTCTGTGTCACTCGGGCCTGTCACACCGAATGTAAATACGTGTTTATTTCCTACCGCGGGTCCGGTGGCACAGACTGTACTTTGAAGTCCATCCCTGCCTGCAAGCTTACTATTGCACTACCTCCCTCCCCTTTGCCTGCCAGGCAAAAGCAGCACATACTTAAATGCTTTCTCACCTCGGGACAAGCTAGAGCGTGGTCTTCATTTGTTTCATTGGCTCACAGGAAACTCATTTTTATAGGGCTCACCTTGATCGTTTACAAGATTGTAAAAGTTTAAGCTACAGCACCCATCTATGTAGGAGCCACTTACTGAAAATCTGGCTTGTTAAAAACGCAGAGAGCACCAGACTGTGGATGCTAACCAGAACTGCATGTTGTAATTGAAACAGTGATTGATACGCTAAGGCGGCATCTTTTACAGCAGCTCATCTGTGTTATAATAGCACCCCTTAAAACCTACGTTTGTGCCTTTGAAGCACATAGCTTTCATGTATCTGTATGTGACTCTCAAAGACAGCAATGGCTAGGCTTTAAAGTTATTCCCATCCACATCTTACACTTGATTTTATGATAGTTTTGCTTAGAAGTGTTTAGTTTGTCATCATAAATTCGCGTTGACAGAAAATATATTTTGTGATTTATAACCTGACTTGCCTTATGTTGTCTTTGAACCTCTCCTTTTGAGTGCCATTTGGTACTGGAACATTCCACCCCGATAGCTCAGCTGATTTGAACCCCTGTGCTTAATTTCCCCTCTCAGGCTTAACTTTCCTCGCGGCTTCCCTGACGAGTATTCCTTCATGGTGACCTTCCGCATGATCAAGAACACGGTGAACAAGGTGTGGAACGTCTGGCAAGTGGTGGACGAAGATGGCAACAAACAAGCGGGGCTGAGGCTGAACGGGGACGAGCAGGCTCTGGAGTATTTCTTGATGGGTGCTGATGGCAACCTGCAGACGGTCATCTTCCCAGGCCTTTCTGTGCTCTTCAACACCAAGTGGCACAAGGTGATGATCGGAGTGGAGCGCGAGCAGGTCACTCTCTACGTGGACTGCCAGCCCGTCGACCACAAACCCATCAAGGGCAAAGGCCCCATCAACACAGAGGGAGACACTCTCATTGGCAGGCTGGACGCTGATCCCGATGCCTCTGTAGTGGTAAGCAAGGATGGAGAATTGACTTGTGCGTTGAGTCATGTCACCTGATTTTCCTTGCCAATGGCATAGGTTTTTGTTTAAACAATGGGCAGGGGAGGCAACTTTAGTGGGGCCTGAAAATGTGAGCATCAAATACTTCATTTTCTGCTTTCTGGTGAATTGTTATGCACCAATTTGTGCGTTTTCTGCAAATATACTGTATATATCGGAGAAGTCTTTATTTATGTAAGAAATATAGTGCAGTTAAGGCTATCAGGCATTCTGTATTGCTTTCAAACAGTTATTCTCCTGTATTGTTCAAAACTGTCTGCACATTCAAAACATATCACTTGTTTTTGGGATGTTTTATTTTAGAAATCCTCAACATCTAAATAACAAATGTATTAGACATGAGACCTTGGTATATGTTAAGATGGTAAGGTCCACCCTAGGGGTGTCTGAAATTGTTGGGAAAAATATAGTTATAAGCATATACATGTTTCCACCCCCTGAACTACTGATTTACCTCTTTTGGGGAGGGGGGTTGTCTATTATGTTTGTTTGAGGGGGGCAAATTTACCTCTTCTAAATATTCAGGGGGACATATCCCATACAACCCTGAAATCTACACCTACGCTCCTTGCAAACTCTTATCAGTGAAATTGTTCCCTCTGTGTATAGGCAAGGCAAGTTTATTTATATAGCACAATTCAGACACAAGACAATTCAAAGAGCTTTAAACACATGCAGGTGTATATGTGTGCTGAGCTTTGCCATAATTCTAAAGTGCTGCTGTCACAGCAAAGCCGCTCAGCTGGGTTCCAGTGGGGGAAAAGGAAAAACGTAATCTCTGCTGAAAAAAAAAACATTTGTTGGAAAATCAAGCTCATACAAGAAATGTATTCAAACTACAAAGACGAAAAAGGACAAGACTCTATGTCGTTGTATTTGCATTAACATTGACATCTCTTTTCAGTTTGAACTCCAGTGGATGTTGATTCACTGTGACCCAAAGAGAGCCCAGAGAGAGAGCTGCAACGAGCTGCCTGCCACCGAGGTACAGTAACAAGGACTAGGATCTGCTCAGCATCTGCTGTGGTTTGTGGTTGTATTCAGGTTAATAGGGATCCCACATGCTGAGAGAAAACAGAGGCAGAATTGCTGAGAGGGAGTTGCAGAAGTGTAACAAATACTCCACCAAGCAGCTCCCTTTAGTACACAGGTTGCAGAGTATCCCAAACAATTTGCAAATGTGGCCAATTTTGATTTTATTTCATTGTCCAACCGCAGATTGGAGTTGTAGTTCTGCAAACATTTTGTGGTGGCAAGAACTGTTAAACAACAGGCAGACATGATCTCATTGGCTGTTCTAAACCTCAGTGCATCGAGCCAAAACATACACACAACGCTTTGTTAGCTAAATGGCAAACTTTAACAAGAAGAAGGAAGTCTCATTAAATTAAAATTGTGAATTCTGAAAACCAGAACTGCATAGTGTCAGATTCTTGTGGTCCATTGAAATTCAGCACAGGATGCAACATTTGCCACATCTCACAGACCATGAAAATAACAAGTACCACATGTAGCCCACTACCAACAACATGGTTATGGACGGTTACAACCAAACTGAAAAGTTATTGTAGCCTTTTTACTTTGCCTGCATAAAACAAGGGGATAAGACAAATCCGAAGTGTCAGACATGTGTGGATTTAAATTTGTTTAATAGACGTCAGTTAAACAGGTAACCATGTTACCCTGCATGCACTTTCCTAGTATACGCACACTACCTGCTGCTACTTGATTATCAGCACACAGGTATGCAATACAACACCTGCCACCTGCTAATAGGTAGTTTTATCCGCCCTTATTGCTGAGCAACAATTGCAATACCAAACAGAGTGTATGCCTACTTCAAAGAACATACCTGTTTCATCCTTCATACCTTCTACTATATTGGCTATGATGGAGCATTAGCAGGCTCACTGACTATAGTCACATATTACTACATCCAATTTAGGTCAGTTAGCTTAACTAGCTAACATAGATACCTTAGCATGAACCATTTTAGCAAGTAACACGAGCAATAAACTTAATGAGTTAACCTAATATTTTCTCAAGTTTGCATTTTTCACAGGGTATCTCTTTTTAGCCAGATTTGGTTTTTCTTGACATTAAAGATAATGTGTGTTCAAACAGAATGCAAAGCAAATGTTTGCATTGCCTCAGCTATACTTTGACTGATGGGCTATTTATAAATCAATGGTAACCTACAGACTTAACCGACCAAAGTTGTAAGCTAGCAAGACATGGGCTCATTTAACAGTTTAAAATATCTGTAAAATCAGCGAGTGTGATATGATGGCTTGATTTGTATATGACTATAATTGCAGCACGAGTTAACCAGTAGATATTCTGTTTTCAAGGAAGATAGGACAATGTTATCCTGAAATAGTGTAATGCTGAGCAAGAATGATGGCATTTAATTCAATTTAGTTTTATTCATAGAGCACATTTAACAATCACATTAGTTGACCGAAGTGATGTACAGTCCAAAAAAAGAAGCATAAAAACAACAGTAAAGCTGTTTACATCCTTGAGGCAGTCCAACAGTGGTTTAAGAGAGTTTGTGTCATTTAGTTTCACTTACAGGTAGATCTGAGTATCATCAGCATAGCAGTCAAACACGATACCATGTTTTGTTAGAATGGTCCCTAATTGTAGCAAGTGCAGGGACAATTAAATTGGACCAAGAATAGAACCTTGGGGGACTCCACAACTGAGTGGGGCAGAGGAGGACACAGAAGGTTGACAGAAAAACATATGTGGGACAGGTATGACCTGAACCAGTCTAAAGTAACTCCTATAATGCCAGCACTAGACTAAACATCATTTGACATTTCAGTATGCGGCTTTAGCACGATGAATGAGATTTCTGCCTCTGAAAAATACTTGTAGTCTGCAATGAAAATGCCACTCTGTTGTCTCCCATCTTATTCTGTATAAAGTCTGCAGTGCAATTGTTTTGTATTCAATCACTGTATATCCAGATGCTGCCTACCCACTATTGACAGATATGTTTCCTGGCCTGGTGCGCTCTATTAGATTTCAGGCTAACATTCCTGCATCCAGCTCTGAGGTAGTCCTGTACATGGGGAGTGTTGTTACTATGGGCTGTATATTCAAACGACAGCATGATATTACTCACTACTATAGTTATCAACAAGTGCGCTTTTTCTGACACTTTTGGTGATGGTGGTGTGACTACTTTCACTAACTCTCCCTTTATCTGATTTCTCTTGCTTCTTCAGATGTATGCCAATGAGGAGGTATTTATCTATCTACTCTACTTCCTTTTTGCTTTTTTGATTTCTAGCCAATAATCTACTTCAGTGCTTCGGTTGCCTAATTTTCTCAATGCTTTGTTCCAAATCTTATTTATGGTGGTGGTTAATATTGTTTCCTGTTTAAGGGTTGTGTAGACCATTCTTACACTTCTATGTCAATTCACATGTGAAAGACTGTAAATCCAGTGGGAATATATAGAATCATATCTACAATTTCCTAAATTAGGAAAATCTATGCAGGCTGTAAGAAGACTTGTGTGCTTTAATATAACTATATTTACATATCCAATTCAATTCAAACTAATGTTGACGTCTTTAGGCCTAGCATGTGTCCAAATTTCAGTTTTATTGCTTTGGAAGCATATTGAAATTGATCAAATTTGGTTTTATTTTACCATGCTGAGTGGAATAAGTTTTCAAATCGGAAACCTGCAGGTGTTGTTTACTAATTATAATATTTTTTTTTCTTTCATTATAAAGCTGTTTATAGTTTGTATAAAGTAGCTCCACTGCCATTTGCTGACTGGTTGTCTCCACTCTCAGCCTGACAGATCAGTCCAAGGACCCCCAGGAGCCCCTGGCCCAGAGGGGCCCCGAGGGGATGCAGGAGAAGATGGCAGGGATGGAAGAGATGTGAGTATTTCTTCCTTGATAACAGCAATTGTATTCTACAAATCACTACAGACCTTTAGTGTCTGAAACATTTCTACTCAGACAGAGGATGTATTCGTCATGTCTCTTCTTTCTTTAACTGTTTGTTTTATTGATCTCTGCAGGGTCTTCCAGGTTCCCCTGGCATTCCAGGCTCTACTGTGAGTATGACATGCTAAATGATGTTCTGTCTAGCAGTGCAATGAGTTGATCCACATCTTCTTCTTTGTGTGTTCCTTGCCATGTGATTCTTCTGGGAAATCATTAACTTTTTTTCTGTGTTAAAGCATAAAAAACAATATGACTTGGCACTTTAATTCTGGTGTAATGTTTGTTCAAAAAGAAAAACAAATTGTTTGTTTAGGAACAATTACAAAGATGTCTAGCAATAATCTTGCTGTTTGAAGTGGCAATTTAAATAATTTCTTGGAGAGACACTCTCCTTACACAAAATGTAATTTTCCCAGATACATAACAGACCTGAAACTTTTGAACCATTTGTTACTGATTGAGCCTGAGGGATAACTGAGGCGAACATGTACACTGGCTGCTGGTGCCACAGGCATTTATCTTTGCTCTTGTTCCTGTCCGACCCATGTGTTATTGGCACGGCCTTACACGAGCTTTGGGTTGCCGCCCACCTTACACTGATTAAATGTTGACCGTCGCTGCCTCTGCGTATCGTAGCAACGGTGCAGAGAGAGATGCATGGAGGAGATAATACTGTTTCTATTCATGTTGTGTCTGTTTCCCAGGGCAGCAAAGGGGAGAAGGGGGAGATCGGTCTTCCTGGACACAGAGGTCTGCCCGGCCTTCCAGGAGCTTCTGTAGGAAACATCCCCAACATCCACTGAAACTCACTCTTTCTAATGTCTGCCAGTACTGTCTGTGTTTGACTGTGTGTTTGTTGTCTGCAGGGTAATCTTGGCCCAATGGGTCCCAGAGGTATTGTTGGGGAGAGAGTGAGTAACCATTTAGATCAATTTGATAAATCATTCAGTTAGAATAATAATCATGTTAAACCAAGCGTAAAGACAGTGTTACTGATTTTGTTACCCCTCCCCTTGATCGCAGGGACTTCCCGGCTTTCCTGGACCAGAAGGTCCTCCTGTGAGTGGAAACATATTGTGTTTAAGCAGCAATGCATGCATGGACGTTACACATGTACTGTATGTGACTGAAAAGAAACTGCTAATATTTTAAACTAATACAATGTAATCTGTCTGTCATTTTACAGGGCCCAGCGAGTGAAGGACCTGCAGTATGTGTTTGCATCATCTTCTGTTTAATTCCGAAACTTTGGTAAACCGTTTCTACGTGTGCTGATCTTTATTACCGGTCGTGTCTCTGTGTCTGACAGGGACCAGCCGGGAAACCAGGAACCCCAGGAGATGAAGGAAACATGGGACCTGAGGTCAGATTTTATATTTAGTATATAAAATAGTATATTATATCAATAGTACAGTATATGTTTATGTTAAGTATATAATCACTTGAAAATTAAAGTATGTTTGTATTAGCTTAGAATGAAACTTTTTATATGCAGGTGTCTGTCAGTACCAAGGGAGTAGGTTTGATTTGGACATTGGTGGGGTCCGTGGGATATGAAAGTGCTTCCTAAAGTTGATAGGTTTTTTTTGTATTCGCAATGATAATTGAAAAAAAAATCAATAAATCGGCTTAATTAACATGTTTATAATGCATATCTGAATATCAAAAGAGAATATGCATTCTGTAATGTTATAGGTTAAAGCAACTAATGAAAGAAAATGAGTCAACTTAGAAGAGTTTTCAACTTTACTCTGGTGCAACTGTAAACAACATCAACAACATTGTAAATAAATATTTTTATTCTCTTTTACCCCTGACCCTATCCTTGGCACTCTCCCTACTGCTCTCTCAATTTGGATCAGTTTCCTAAGAAATCACAGTATACATTTGACCACGCTGTAGCAACTACTGCAAACACCCTATTAATATAGCCCTATTGTTATTCAGGTCATAATCAGACTAATATTTGACACAATGCTGAATCTCATGACTAACATATTAATCATTATTGAACCTCACCTGTGAATTTCCAGCCTCTCTTCCATCTCCTCCAGCCTCTCCTTCATCTTCTACAGCATCTCCTCCTCTGTCTCCTTCTCTATCCTCTCCTCCAGTCTCTCCTTCTCTATCCTCTCCTCCAGTCTCTCCTTCTCTATCCTCTCCTCCAGTCTCTCCTTCTCTATCCTCTCCTCCAGTCTCTCCTTCTCTATCCTCTCCTCCTCTATCTCCTCCAGTCTCTCCTCCTCCAGTCTCTCCTCCTCTATCTCCTCCAGTCTCTCCACTGTCTGTCACCTGACAGAAGTATGTTGATGCATGACATATGAACAGATATATTAGGGTACATACATGGGTAGACAAAATGTTCACACAATTATTATGTTTTATTCCCCAAAATATGTATGTATAAAATCACATGAGCATCTGCAATGTGCTTGTTGTTACTGTAAATGAGAGGGAAACCTTGAAGGAAAATAAAGGTTAATTTAATTAATGTTTATTTATCCCAAAAAAATGTTTTAAACCATTGCTCCCTTTCCACACAAATAAAACATGAAAATAATGGTAGGCCTATACCTTAAAATGCGGATCTCTTTGGCATTATAGCCTATGCTGACTAATAATCAATATCAGTATTGTTGTGGCTCTAAAATATATAACCTTTTAATTAACTTACACGTTGACTTCTAAAGAAGTCTCTTATGTCCAGTTTTCGTTTCTTCGACATCCTACACACACACACACACACACGCACGCACGCACGGCGCGCGCGACGCACAAGCATAAAACACACACAAATATAAGTGTTACTGCAAATGACATCACTGATATTAAAATCCGTCTCGCTGACGTGACCGAACGCAGAACTTACACTCGCAGATGCAGATATTAGGCTCGTTCGACCTGTCGCCGTCTTGCTAAGACCTGCGCAATTATGACGCTCGTCTTGCTGAGCGCACTGCATTATGGTTAGACTTTTTGTCCCACTTGCACCCGTGGCTGGCTGCGGCTCGGCTGCTTGAGACTTTGAAGTCCCGCGGTATCAAGACGGACACAGACACTGGAGCAAGTCGCTGCAGTTGCTCCCCACGGGCTGCGGGAGCGAAATGTCTGATGGGAAACGTCTTGCTGACAGGCGGAGCTGAGCGCTAATTGGGAGTTTAAACCCCGTGCCTTTGATGCGTTTCCCCAATTGGTTAGGCAAAAGTCTGACATCACCGCTCAAAATTAAATTACGATCCATTCTTTTTGATTTTAATTTACGTTTAATCATTAGGCCGCCACAATATGCATTTAAGCAGAAATGTACTTAATCAGAGTTAAACCTCCACTGATCTGAACCCTTGACATAGAAATAATTTGGATGTGTAACTCTCCTGTATAGATATATTTAAAAGTGAACACAAACTTGAGTCACATAAGATCTTGGTGAAGTGATTTTTATACCATTAAGATTAAATCATAGGCTTATTTCAAGTGATCTAAATGGTCTGGGTATTGTATTTTACATGTAGTGTCGCAAAGCCAGACCAAAACTACAACAAGTAGTTTGTTTGTTACACATCATAATACAGTTCATCATATCCATCTCTACAATAATAATAAGGGATCTTTTCTTAGACCTTCTTTAACTTTATTTAGGCCGATCATCTTCGTTATGTGAAGGGAGAAATACTAAACCTCCTTTATTTGGATTTGTAAATTATTCTTTATCACTTAAAATTAGGTTTTCTAGTAAAGTAACAAGAAAGATAAAGATGTGTGGGGAATGGGGATATTATATCTCGTTTCTTGTTTTGAAAATGCCCCTCGCTTTTAAAGTGTTTACTCGTCTTTGTGTTGTGTTCTGCTTCTAATCGGTTGTAGCATGTGTGACTCTCCTGCGAATATGTTTCTAATAGGCCTTCAAAATAAAACTAGAAAACGAACTGCATCCGCAACAAGGACGCTACTTCCGACTCGGAGCTGTCCGGCTTCAGTCAGGCTGACTGAAGCCGGACAGCTCCGAGTCGGAAGTAGCGTCCTTGTTGCGGATGCAGTTCGTTTTCTAGTTTTATTTTGAAGGCCTATTAGAAACATATTCGTAGGAGAGCCACATGCTACCATGGACATATAAAGAAAGGATGCTACAACCGATTAGAAGCAGAACACAACACAAAAACGAGTAAACACTTCAAAAGCGAGGGACATTTTCAAAACAAGAAACGATATCCCCATTCCCCACACATCTTTATATTTCTTGTTATTTTACTAGAAAACCTACTTTTAAGTGATACAAAATCATTTACAAATTCAAATAAAGGAGGTTTTCTCCCTTTTAACATAACGAATATGATCGGCCTAAAGACAGTTAAAGGTCTAATAAAATATCCCTTATTATTATGGCTATGATGAACTGTATTATGATGTGTAACATACAATTCCCAGACCATTTAGATCACTGGAAATAAGGCTATGATTTAATCTTAACGGTATAAAGATATCACTTCACCACGAATTAATGTGACTCAAGTTTGTGGTCACTTAATACATCTATACAGGAGAGTTAAACCTGCATGCTAAATATTGCTTTCCAAATTATTTCTCTGTCAAGGGTCCAGATCAGTGGAGGTTTAACTATGATTAAATATATTTCTGCTTAAATGCATAGGCTAGGCCTACACTTCGGAGTAGGCATAATGATTAAACATACATTAAAATCAAAAAGAATGGATCGTAATTTAATTTTGAGCGGTGATGTCAGACTTTTGCCTAACCAATTGGGGAAACGCATCAAAGGCACGGGGTTTAAACTCCCAATTAGCGCTCAGCTCCGCCTGTCTGCAAGACGTTTCCCATCAGACATTTCGCTCCCGCAGCCCGTGGGGAGCAACTGCAGCGACTTGCTCCAGTGTCTGTGTCCGTCTTGATACCGCGGGACTTCAAAGTCTCAAGCAGCCGAGCCGCAGCCAGCCACGGGTGCAAGTGGGACAAAAAGTCTAACCATAATGCAGTGCGCTCAGCAAGACGAGCGTCATAATTGCGCAGGTCTTAGCAAGACGGCGACAGGTCGAACGAGCCTATTAGCTATGCACTGAGGCGTCCTGTTGCTCCTCCTGTGTTAGCAAGTTGCCGGTAGCTTTTTTTTTTAACAAGCAGATGGAGTGACAGCGGGGACGGCCAATCAGGTTGAATATAGGTTTGCGGGAAACCGCTACAGCCAATCAAAGCGCGATAGTTGTTTAGGGACTTCTAGCAGAGACTGATTTGTAACCCTTTGTGTACTATAAGTATTGCCTAAACACAGTAGAGGCTGGATTTTGGTAAGGTCGGGACCCTACCGTCCCTATATAATCCTACGCCCTTGGTCAGTACTATATCATCTTCACCTTGTCACTTTATGTTATGGAAAGACTTAAGTCAGTGATGGATGATGCCATCTAGTAACTAGCTTCTTGTCCATGAAGGCCCCAGGAGGGGTTTGAAGGGAGCGTTGCAATCTCACTACTAGATGAAGCCAAAATACACATTGTAACACAATGTACTTTGAAGAGTGATTATCTAAACTTCTCACAGGGTAAACTTCAAAAACGTTTTGAGATCCTTTCATATTTAAACAGACCATTTGGAGGGCACTGACCCATTGGTTGGGAACCACTGGATTAAACTACAGAACTTTACATAAAGTGGTTGAATCCGTATTTTACTATTTCACTATTTTGCATCATCTTAAAACTGTTTCTTATTTTTCTTGCTTATGTGTTTGATATCAAATGCTTTGACAATATGTGCTGTACCTGCAGGGTCAACCTGGAGCCAGAGGGGAACCTGGCAAGGCTGGGACGGCTGGCCCTCCAGGTCCACCAGGGCCTATGGTAAGAACCTCAACTCACCCATGGCATGTTTAATTGACATCTACTAATTTACCATAAGCTTTTCGGACACGTCATACAAAACAATGATTAAAATGTGTTTTGTATCTCACTTCATTTATCTAATTGTTTGATTTATTTTACGCAGGCATTTTCAAATATTTAATATTTAAGAGACTAGTATATGCAGATACTGATGTTTGGTATCACAGCTGCTGGTTGTTGATTTTACATGATGGGTTTGAATGACACTTTTCATGCAAAAATCAAACACATAATGTAACAAGCTATTTATTATGTGTAAAACGCCTCTGAAACAGAGTTCAGATCTAAGGATGCTAATATAATGTTATTTGACCTAGACCTAGACCATGTAGGCTTGCTCAAACCTTAAATGCCAAGGTTAGCAAAATAACAAAGTCACTATCTGCATGTCTTTTTCATTCAAGCTCAATAACACCCAGAATACTGAATATTGAGTATCCACTGAAAAGGTGTCAATCCCAGTCTCTCATACTAATGTGTCATTTGTTGTTGTTGTTGTCTGTTGGTGTTGCATGTTGCCACCTTGGGAATTTTCTGCTGTGGTGTATTTCTAGATTTCTTTTTAAACCATCTAAACCCGCCCGCGGCTGTCTTAGATGTGACTCTGTTGTGTTTTAGGGACCGCCTGGTGCCAGCATTGAGGGAAGTGGGGAAGCTGTGAGTGTTTTATTCTCTTACACGCTGCCAAATGTTTCCTGTATGCATGGCAATGGGTTTGGTGACAGTAATATTCCTCGTCAAATGTAGCCATTGAAGTAAAGACCCTCTGCAGCAACCATGTTTCTTGAGTATCTGACATTCTGTTTCGTCCATCCTGCGCGCGCGTGTGTGTGTGTGTGTGTGTGTGTGTGTGTGTGTGTGTGTGTGTGTGTGTGTGTGTGTGTGTGTGTGTGTGTGCATGTGCGTTTGTGTGTGTTTGTAGTGTCCAGCTGCCTGCCCTGCTGGACCACAGGGAGTGGTTGGACTACCGGGGATAAAGGTAAGGAATGTCAATGTCAAAAAGAACCAATAGGTAACAGTGAGGCCCATGTTAGAAAATATGCTAACAGAAAAGGTAGCTAGACAGAAAGCTCTAGGGGAAAATAGTGTGTGTTTTTTTAGTAGCTTTAATAGCATCATGAAGCAAAAAAAATATGTCTGGCTAACCCCTTGACAATGTAAAAATAGTTTGCACACAATTTGATTTACACTATGTTTTGGTTGGTCAATCCAACCGTTTGCTCCAGACTGAAACACCTCCACAACTATTGGTTTGTATTAAAATCTCAGTGAGGCCAACATCTCACTTTGTCCAATAACAGCTGAAGTTGGAGGGGGAACTATGGGACACATTCACACCTTTGTATTCCAAATAAATGAAGCTGTGACAAAGATAAGGCGCAAATCTAATGAATGTACCTATTGTCAATTGGTTGTCGCCTTCAGGGACACACAGGGCTGGCTGGTATGCCTGGACAGGATGGAATACCTGGAAAGAAGGTATGAGAGAGAGAGAGAGACCTTCATAATTCTGTCTTACTTACTTACTTGAATTGCAAGGTCCCTCTGCACCCACTAATGTATGAATCATCCCAACTGCAGTAACAGGTGATACGTATGGAAGGTGACTTGATACCAAGAAAAACAACGTGTCGTGCACACAAATTATATAATTGCAGCTTAATGTGATCATCCCTCTTCCCGTAATTGAGTTAATATGTTCTTGTTTCACAGGGAGATGATGGAGCAGACGGTCCTCAGGGTCCACCGGGTCGCATGGGAGATGATGTAAGAAAAATGAATTATTATATAATGCAAACCGGCATGTGTTTGACTGAGAGAAAGTGATATTTGTATTATATATATACATATACTGTGTATCTATATATATATATATATATATATATATATATATGTTTAATAATGCTCTTCTGTCATTTTTAGGGGCAAAGAGGGCCAATCGGATTCCCTGGAACCACAGGGGAAAAAGGAGACAGAGTCAGTAATAAACCAAAGTTGTTCTAGAAATGTTTTTGCTTTCATCCACTAAGGGCTGCTACTTAAAGGTGCAGTGTGTAGAAGGTATTGGTGTTTTCAGAAAAGATCGATATGGAATGGAATATTCACAAGTATGTTTTAATTAGTGTATAATCGCTTGCAAATAAAACAATTATTATTTATTTTTTTACCTTAGAATGAGTCTTTCATATCTACATGGCAGCGGAGCACACCGCCATGTTGCACCACCATGTTTCTACAGTAGCACATAATGGACAAACATAACAGCCTTATGGGGAATGCACCTGTTGGAAGATGAAAAAGAAGTACTATAGGATAACTAACTAAATATATTGTCACTTCATCACTTGATATTATGGAAAGACTTGAGCCAGTGGGGAATGATACTATCTTTAGTAACTAGCTTCTTGTCCTAGAAGGCCACCGTAGCTCCTCTAAATTCTCCGAACGGGATGGGTAGAGTTGATCGTTGCAATCTAGAATGTCACCACTAGATGATGCCAAATACACCAATGTTACACACTGTACCTTTTAGAAATAACAAATTAACATTTACTAATGATCACATAAACATTTGTATCATTGTATTCAATTAAAAAGAAAATGTGTGTCTGTCCGTAGGGTTCTCCTGGTTTCAATGGCGTCTCAGGACCCACCGGCCCACCTGGCGCTCCTGTAAGCACTCTTAGTTTGATTAGTCCTCCACTCTCTGCCATTCATTCTACGAGCAACAGAGCCGGAAGTATTGGAAAACTAATTGTAATGATTTTGCCTCTTGATTGAAACCATTTTTTTTAGGGTGTGGAGGGTATCCGTGGTCGGCAGGGTGTTGAAGGGCCCAAGGGCGAAGAAGTGAGTTCTCCACTTCCATTAGAATCTGGATTGTATTGTCTGTATTGCTAAATATAATTTGAAAGACCGTTTTTCGATTCAACTCTTTGATTTCCATTAGGGAGCTGTGGGCGCTCAGGGAGAGCAGGGTCCGCAAGGGGAAAAAGGAGACGTTGTAAGTACGCTGATGGGATTGATTGAATTGTGTTGGTGGCTCATGCATTCTTTAGCACACGGCCGTTTGGAGTGTGATTGCTTCCTGACTGTGCTGTGTGTCACATCACAGGGACTGGCTGGTAAAGACGGCTTGGATGGAGAAAATGGAGTTGATGGAGCCAAGGTATTCCAAATCTTTATTATTTTTACATACATAAATGTTCAAGTATTGAGTCCCCCCCAAGATATGTTTTCACTCTTCACAATTGCAAAGCCTGTGAAACAATGTTTAGATCATCACAGTATGATTAATCTAACTCAATGCTTTTAAATGCGATCTCATTTTTAAACCTCAGATGGAAAAAGCTCAGTGTGCTCTAGGGCTGGGTATTGTCAAGAATCTCACGATTCGATTTGATTTCGATTCATTAAGTCACGATTCGATTCGATTTCGATTTCGATTCGATATTGATTGAAATGCTTCGATATCGATTCAGTATCAAGTAGAAATACACAAGAAAGAGTAAAATAATCAAAATTTAATTTAAATAATTATCTATTTCATTTTATGCCTTGTGAACAAACAGCCATGGTATAACTCTCTCCTCTTGGAAATTGTAACATAACATCAGCACAATTGACAGTGCTGTATTAAATGTAAATCATGTATAGTATTTCTTTCTTTCTCACATGACGTCTTTGAACAATAATAACACATAAGAACCAGGTGCCTTCATTTCTGGTAACAAATAAAACATTAGCACAATACCAGTATAAGGTGTACAAAAGTGAAAAAAAAGTACTGTATTGGAATTCAGCTCTCATACAAAAACGTAAACAGACACAAAGCCAGTGCAGGTCATATGGGTTTGCTGCTCTCTGCCCTTTTGTCGCCACTTTTAACAACTCGCACTTGTGTGGTGTGCATGCGCAGTGGCGCAGGAAATACTAATATTAAATACTAGTTCATTTTTTTTTAATGAATCGATTATTAACTTTTATGAATCGATTCGATATCGATTCGAGAGAGAATCGCAATGCATCGGAGAATCAATATTTTTACCCACCCCTAGTGTGCTCTGATTGGCCCTGAATCCAACTGCCGGCTAAACTTTTTAAACTTTTAATTTGTAGATCAATTGTTTTACTCTGACAAAGATATCATGTTCTATAGTCTTTTCCATCAGGCGTGTACTCTGTAATATCAGCAGGGGCCTTCAAGACTTATGGACCAATTTATATTAATGTAACTTCTGATCTATTCATTACAATACTTCTACTCAACAGGGAGACGCTGGTACCCCTGGGACTGTTGGTATCAGGGGGATTGTCGGTATTCCAGTAAGTCCAACTTCATCTTCATTCATTGAGTCTTTTTTTATATTAGTTAATCAGTTATTGTCAAATATATCTTAGAGAGATATTAAAGGTGCTGAAAGCGGAATGGTTCTTTTAGCTAACTTCCTGTCAGTGACTGCAGTTAGCGGTCCCCTCCCTCGTCCCTACGTCCCCACATCAATGCACTGCGGTCTTCAAGCAGCAAGTTATCAAGCATCATCTCTGATCCTTAAGTGCGATACAACTTGATAAAAACCATCAAAACAGACATTGGGAAGGATTTTTACCTCCTCCGCCCTTGTAAGCGCATCAACATTCACCCCTCTGTCGCTCTCTGTGCGTGCACCGGTAGTGAGACGTGCCGGTTTGTAGCGTTCTCTCCTCTGATTGGATATCAGGTTGTGGGATCCCAGAAAAGTTTATTTGCCGATTACAAGCAGAGTGAGTGACTGAGAGGCCCGTGTTATGAAGCGCGCACACAATAAGTGATCACTATATAAATATAGACCGATTTAACGCGTATATTAACATAAATATATCGCTCTCACCTTTAATGACTTTAAATGTTTATATTTGTATTGCAAAGTAAATCAAAGCCATGAAAACTAATGGAGGCCAAGCTGCTCTCTGAAGCCACAAAGAGGCCCAGATGAATAAAAGATTAAAGTCAAACAACCAGCGGGAAGGAGAATGTACTGTAGCTGCCTCTTTGTGTGTGATATGAGAAGCTGCAGGCCTGAGTAGTAAACTGCACAGTGGAACAACAACAGTGTGTTTTAAACCCCAAACTCAAGGTGCTCTTGCAGTCTTTCTCTTTTATTTCTTGGAGATATATTTTTGGGGAACTGGGAACTTTTGTACCAAAGCATTTCCATAAGCTCTAGAACTAATGACTTTCGAAAAATAAGGTTATGTGAATTTAAGAGTATGTTTTCACTTCCATTATATCCTAAAGAGGAACGACATTAACAGTTGCACATAAATTAGCAGTGTTGTTGTGTTTTAAACCTTTGGGGCCAAGCACTTTGGTCCTTCTATCTCAGCTTTCAAAAGCTGATACAGCACTTAGGATGGACGATAGCACAGACTGTACGATTAAAGAGCGGAATGTCTGGGGATTTGAATACTGTTAATTGACAACGACTTAACGTTTTTTGTTTTACCTTTCTTGGCGCTTCCGTATTAACTGTCAGGTCAAGCATATTGAAGCTTTTAGAAGAGTTTTCTAAATTGGACAAATTCTATATTCTATTTACAAAAAGGAAACTATGACTCAATACATGGAGACAAAACATGTTTGCGGCAGAAGTGCACCCCCACAGAGCCGCTGTTATGGCTGTAGATTATTTTAAATGATTTCACCGCACACAAACAGGATTTGGGGATGTGGCAGCAGCAATAACATGTCTTTTCGTATGATGCGTTATTCTTTCTAGGGGCTGCCAGGAAAGCAGGGGGTAGTCGGACCCACTGGTGAGAAGGTAATTGAACTCATCTTCTATTTTATGAGGCGTGTCCATATTGCTGCAAACTGAGCTGATGGAAAATAAAACAAATACAAAAAACACTAACATATACCTTTTGTGGATTTAGGGCGACACTGGTGCTGAAGGACCCGTCGGGCCTGTCGGTCTTCCCGGAAAGATAGTGAGACTCTCCAGTCAATCCTCCAATAATAATCATATTATATTCATCTGTTAGAATCTGTTAGTTCATATTTTGACACCCATCTGTTGTAATACAGGGCGAGTCCGGAGATAATGGAGAAGATGGGGTAACAGGAGCTAAAGGATCAACCGTAAGTTTACCTTCTAAATGTGTGTGTGTGTGTGTGTGTGTGTGTGAGTCATTATTAGGTTTTAGTTCCGGATTTTCTATAGATTTTTTTTTATCAAGGTCTAAGGTACAGCAGTATGTTACTAGGCTGATGTCCAAGGTGTGTTAACTCTTCTATGATCTATTTCTAGGGTGAAACAGGAAAACAAGGGCCAGTGGGGCCTGCTGGTCCTCCAGGCATCGAGGTAAGGCATCGATAATAGATACGGTTCCACATACCAGTTGCTGAATGTATCTTTGTATCTAAGGACATTTCGACAAGTATTGCCTTTACAAAGTTATAACAAATGACAGTGTGTCCATTGAATGCATATTCATGCTCCTCTACAATTCAAATTGAAAGTTTTTACTTTTTAGTCCATTACATTTGTCTGTTCAAGATTTTTGATCACAATATTGTATTCCTCTCGTGCACCATTTGTCTCCAAATCTGGTCATTCCACATATGACCAGATTTGCTACAACAGCCGGAGTAGTAGTTAGTCACGTTAGTCAAATTAGAATAAACTAAATGGTGCAACAAAGCTCACCGTCTTGTTGATCACTGTTTTGGCCGGCGTTCGCTCGCGCTGACATAATGAGAGTATGCATGGCAGGCAGCTCCCTTTACAGCCACTGGCTCCGCTATTGAGTAGGAATTTCTGAAAGTTCAATAGCGCCCCCTTTAAGTAGTGTTTTGAATGCAGGACTTTAATTTGAATAGGGTTAGATTCACAGTAGAGCTCCTTTCACTTATATAAAGGATGTTAATACTGCTTCTACCTCTGCCATATTCTAATATTTTGCATTGCATTGGAAAAAATGTATGTGTATTTCCAGGGTAACAAGGGAGACAAAGGTGAGACTGGTGCCAAAGGATTGAAGGGTCATACTGGATTCAAAGGTGATCAGGTTAGAAAAAATCCCACTTTACTAATATTACTTTTAAACATACACAATGATGAAAACATTGAGGTGGACGGAAGTAACATACATGTTTTTTTTCATGTGTTTTTTAAGGGGCCTATGGGACCAGTGGGACCAAAAGGGAGTCTGGTAAGGCACTGTTTAAAATCGCTGTATTATTTCTTTCAAATGCGTCTGCCATTGTCCTGACACTAGTTTCTTCCTCACCATGTTACTGTTGTGAACAGGGAGACACAGGTGTGGCAGGAGACCTCGGGGTCAAGGGAGACCAGGTTTGTGGAGCCACGTTTAGTTCAGCTAAAAATGCAACTATCTTTAAGCGAGAGGATTGGAACATTTGTTTAACAAATCTCTGTGTGTGTTTTCAGGGCCCTCCTGGCGTTTCTGGAAACAAAGGAGAGGTATAAAAAAAACTACTACCTGCACTGCTACTCAAATATTTGTGTTTCTAAAATGTTGCCCAAAGATCTTCTCACAATAAAAAATGTATTATTCCAATATCGTTCGGTAACACCCGCTATTACTGGTGACTGGCATCGTAAATGGGGAAAAATAGTATGAACCAGTTGATTTTGTAGACCATGTACAGTAGTTTGATGGAAACCCTACACATAATAAAGAAGAGGAATGGACATAGTTGTAATAGACTTGCCAATTTCAGAATGGGATGGTAATGGTTTAAATTATTGATTTTTTATTTTCACCTCAAGCGTGGGGATAAGGGCCAAAGAGGAGCTACAGGAGATGAAGGCAGACCCGGTCAGACAGGTCATGAGGGTTTGTCCGGTCCAATGGGAGCTCGAGGGCTTGAGGGAGAATCTGGCCTTCCCGGAACTCCAGGTCCCAGAGGTCTACCTGTAAGTGTCTCCATTGCCATTGCCAATGTAGAAAGTGATCTATCCGTGCAATTAAAAAACTGATGCATATTTAATTTCTTCATTGCGGGTTTGTAGCATGTTGTTAGCATGCTGACAAAGTCTCCCAAAGTGGCTAGGATGGCGGTATACACTATTGCAGCATTGCGGAACCCTTTCTTAGAGAGATCTTTCACCTATCGCTTTAAAGCCACCATTATTAATTTGTAGTTCTGCTGAAAAACACATAAAAGATGAACAATATTGCATTGACTTAAACAACCAACAGACACCGCCTGAAGTGGAAGGCAAGGTCAATAAGTTCTGATATAACCCACCCTGGACACACCTTGTTTGTTCCCCTACCATCGGGGAAGAGATACCGCACACTGCGGGCCCGCACCACCAGGCTGAGGAACAGTTTTTTTCCAAGAGCTGTAGCCTCCATCACCCCCACCCCTCCCCAACCCCCCTAACAAAGTATTAAGAACAACTCTGTAGCAGTAGCTCCCAACACGCACATCTACATTTTTAATCATTATAATTTTTTTTATCTTCATATGAATTGCATATATGGCACAATATGTATAGGGATAATTTTTAAATCTACATATCACTATTTATATATTTATTTTTAAACCATTTTTGTCATTTGGGCTTTGTTGTTGTGTCATCGTTTTATTTGTCAATTGTCTTGTTTTGTCATTTTTAGATATTGTTGCTGGAGAGTGCCTAACTGAATTTCGTTGTGCTACAATGACAATAAAATCCTTGAATCTTGAATCTTGAATCTTGACACGCTGCAGTGTTAATGGATTTTCATGAATTCACAGGGTCCAAAAGTGAATGGCGAGGAGCTGCGCGAGATGTGTTCAGCTGTTGTTGCAGGTGCCATTTGTTTCCTTTAATTTGCCGTCATCGCATCCACATATTCAATCATAATTCAACCCATGATAAAAACAAATCATGGGTACTTTATATACCCTTGTTTTTACTTTTAAATGCCCTTTTTCTTATTTCTTCTTTGTTCATCTAGAACAAATAGCAGAGTTGAGGAAAGAGTTACTGAGCAGGCCAGCAGCCATTGGGGCCCCTGGTGCCGCTGGAACGGCAGGACCTCCGGGCGCCGCAGGACCAGCTGGGGCGTCAGGAGCAGTGGGAGCCCCAGGGCCTCAGGGGGCCAAAGGACATCCAGGATACTATGGACTTCCAGGAGCACCAGGCAAGAAGGGTCAGTGAGCCTTTTCAAAATCAATGTTCTACTATATTGCCTTGTTACCATGTAGAGTAGAACAGTTAGTTTTGGTTCGGCACGGTTTGGTAAGGGACTGTAACCCTAGATCTGGCTTTTTAAAATCGATTATCCATCTAAAATGATTCCGATTTAAATTATTGATACTGTTCAAAAGAGGATATCAGGATCTACTCCAATACTCTGTTTGCTCAGAGGCGTTGTGGCAAAATATGGCCAGAAAGAACAAATGAAAGTCCATGTCTTATCTAGCTTCATGTTATGTGCATTTTTGAATGTGAAGCTTGTAATGCATGCAAGTTTAAGGCAAGTCAACAATACCTGCCGCAGCAAAAAAACATAGATAGTATAATAACATATAGGGGAGAGTGGGTTGAGTTGTGCCAGTGGGGAAGTAGTGCCACCCCTTGTTTCTAGAAAATCATAGAAGAAATTGAAAATGTGACCACATATTTAAGAAGAGCCATACATCCTGTAAAGAAGGGAGACATATGGAATAGGATATAAGCACATTTAAGCTCAAAAAACTGTTTTTTTGCCTTACAAAGTAAATTTCCCATGATCAAGGTTTTTTGATTATTGTGTCTGAACAATTATAGGCACTTTTGAAAACATTTGACTCATGTTTTAGTGCTATAGTATGCTACACTTTGAGTCTATACAGTTAGCACGATGTCAGCCCTAAAGTGCAGCGTCATACTAATTATCCAAAATTCTGGGATTGGGGTGATTTTTGCCAAAGGGCCTGGGGTGAGTTATAAGTAAATAAGTAAGTGAAATGTATTTATAAAAGCACATTTATAACAGTTTGCACTGTCCAAAGTGATGAGCATAGTGCATTCAGTAGGTAAACAATGAAGGTAAAAAAACAATAACAAAAATAAAAGACATAAAGCCCAGACATCCACATATAAATAAAGATAGTAGTGCACAGGTAAGATAGTTTATGGGGAGGAAAAGCCAGGGTGTACAGATGGGTTTTGAGCCTTGATTTAAAGGCAGAAATGGAGGGGGAATCGCATATGCCAGGTGTCAGTTGGTTCCACAATCGCGGAGCAGCTAGGAATAGATTTCTGAGAGTTGTGCCAGTGGCATGGCTGTATACGCTGGTCACCAAAAGAAAGTGATTGTCTACAGTAGCTCAGAAGAGACTGACATTCCACTTAACGACACCACTGATGAGAGTTCAGATTTGGCCAGAAAGATGATAATGGTGACTTTGTCATTGTGAGCTTTGCAGGTTAAACCACCTAATCTGCTAGGCCTTGTTTAAGAAAATTGACCTTCAATCTTTGCAAAATATTTACGTTATTTACTTTAAATAAACCTTAAATAAGTAATTGTCTAATGGATTTGTCTTGCATTAAGTTTATGAGATATATTTTAATGGCACAATTTACCCCATGGTATTCTGTCCAAAGGCACAACTTACCACTCACCGGGAGCAAGTTGTGCTTGAAAAAAAAAAGACAACTTTTTCTCCGGAAGCTATATTTCTTAAACTGTTTATTTCAGATCCAAAGTTATTGTTGCCAGGGATGCACCACATCCTTAAATATACGTGCATAGTTTAGTTGGAGACATAACTGTCAAGGCCTCACTTTAAAATCACTAGTAAAAAGTGGCACAGCTTCCCCACTCTCCCCTATTCCTTTTTTTTTATTAAAAAATATAAATAACATTAATTGATTTTTTCAAATTATGAATCGATTCAAAATCTCAGAAGATAGGAATCGTGATTTTAAAATGTTCTGCAGTGGAACAATATTCAGACTGCAGATTGTAGCTTCACACTTTTGGTACCCCAAAAGACAAAAATAGGTGCTGCTCGGCTAGCTTGTTTTGGTGCCCTTCCCAACTTTTGAAATTAAAAAGCTTAATACATGTGTGCAGTGCCGAACCGCACACATGTTTCACTAGTACTGTGATGGAAAAGCTGTACAGCTGTGGTAGCTTTTTGCTTTTACTATTACTTTACTTTCCCGGGCGATCATCCAGAACTCCGAACAAGCAAATTAAATTAAGCCTTCAGAGAAAACAAGGCTGTGGGTCTTTTGTCTTCACACTGCCACCACAGCACACTAACAGGGGTTATGTACAGAGCTTTGCGGATGAAAGGGATTCACCCATGCATAGTGTTATACAATCAATGATTCACTAAACAAGGCTGAATCCGAACGGAGTCATTATGTTTCCTAATGGCATGCCCCTAAACTGTGAGAACAGTATGCCTCTCCATTTCATACCATCATTAATGTGTGTGTCCTGTGTGTGCTCTTCTGTTCTGCAGGTGAGGCCGGAGAGAAGGGCAATAAGGGAGACAAGGGAGAGGACGGTGTTGGAATCAAAGGCAGCCCGGGGGCACCAGGTGCAGCAGGTAAGGCTGTAGTCTTGTTAGAATTAGAGAACATCACTACTCAGACTTTACCCGGGGTCTTTATTAAAGGTTGAGTGCGCAATTCTGGAGAATGATTGTTGTCAAAGTACATTTTTGTAAAACTCAGTGAATATATCCTCACGATCAGCTACCTGTCCATACTCTGTGAGTGCTGAAAAAGACAAGTGTTGACGGTCACGTATTGTGCAAAATGCACTTTTTCATTGTTTTTTCGTTTCTATGGTTTCCCTGATGTGATTAGACACACCCAAAGCATGAGAAAAAACTACCCTCCCTCTTTTTCCACCTTTCTGAAAACCAATGTACAAAACCCGCGGTCAGATGTATCTCCCCTTATGATGACATAAGGGGGGAAGCCACACCTCCTCATTACCAACCTGACTCGCACTAGCTCCACCTGTAAGAAGCACACCCACAGATTCCACTGAATCTTACTGGTATTCACAATCAAACCGGTAGTTAGATCCAGGGCCAATCAGAGCAGACTTGGCTTTATGGAAGGCAGGGATTAAAGATTCAGTAATAGCACTATAAGAAATACAATGGTTTATTTGACAATACACCATGATAACATGTTTCTAGTAGAAACCCAATTTGAAATTTTAAACTTGAAAATTAGCATTAGATGTGACCTTTAAAACACAGCCTAGGCTCTGTAAACAGGCATGTTGCTAGCTACCGGTGGGCCCCTTTGTTTACTCTTTGATTACATACCAGATGTATTGTCACGGTAGGCTACAGAAAGGTAGCAGATCAGGAGGATATTTTAATAATACATTTTCCAATTTTGTAAAAAAGAGAAAATAATCTGTTTTGGAACATTTTTTGGAAACGGATTCTAAACTTCCAGCCTCTGGGCGGGCGTTTCCCAAGAGTCCCATGATTCACTTTTGAGGGCAGACTTTGCTGGAAGACATGCTGTTAAAGCTCCCCTGGTGGAGTTCTCTAGTGAACAAACAAGGGTTTCTGTTTACATTGGCATTATTCACCAAAACACATTGTTTTTGTACCATTGAGGTTTGTGCT
Source organism: Ammodytes dubius (assembly GCA_026122265.1). NCBI lineage: Eukaryota > Metazoa > Chordata > Actinopteri > Uranoscopiformes > Ammodytidae > Ammodytes > Ammodytes dubius. The sequence continues at coordinate 445,090 of CM047520.1, read as the reverse complement.
GAATGCATTTTCTTCCTCATCAAACATTTGCAAAGGCGTATTTTCAAACAACAAAATCTTGCATTATTGCTTACAAGCTAGTTCTTTCCTGACATATTACCACTGTCTGTAGATCAGGGGAATATATTGGGAAACCGTTGGAAGTCACTATTGTTTAGTGCTTCATCTGTGCACTACGGACAAATAAAGAAACAGCTCCAAAGCCGGATACAAGCATTTTCTTTCTTTTCATTTTTCACCAAGCCCACATACTGTACATACATAATGTTTGATCCGGTGTAGGTGCCACATATGTTCGGGGTCAGATTCCATCAGGGTACTTAAAATGCAAGCCACACAGCTAACACAAATGCGCTAATAGTAAGCCTAAATAGCTAATGGTACTTAGCTGCACTAGCAGTGCGTCCAGATGCAGCGGACACAGCTTTTACAGCTTTTATTTAATTAGATAATATGACAGAAATGAACACAGCTTTAACATTGGACCTTTCTTTTTTTTCTTGTACCTCCATCAGGTGCAGCCGGCGCTCCTGGCGTGGGCAAGGACGGCAAAGATGGAGCCCGCGGCGAAACGGGAAGTCCTGGTGTCCCGGGAGCATCCGGTCCGCGGGGGTCAACGGGGGCGACCGGGCTCTGTGATCCATCCACCTGTATAGGCAGAGTTCCACCTTTCTACATGGTCAGCGGAAAGAAGTCTGCCGGCTTTAAGAAGAAATGAGAAAACAAACACAGTACAATGAAACATTCCAGAACTCATCCTGCAGTAAGACCACGTCCGAGGGGCTTATCAGAAGTCCAGGTGTGGTGAATTTTTTTTTGGGGGGGAGTCTTCAAATGTCTCCGTCAGAGCCACGGATCTAAGAGACGCAAAGGGGAAACAGAGACACCAAGGCACCATTGTAGAATACTGTATAGACGTTTTAACTTGTATGTGATTTGAGCGAGAGTGTATCCAATGTTCAAAGATAGCTGCTATGCCGATGCCAAAGCAACTTCTTCCAGCTTGTCCTGAGCCTCTTCAACCTTAAGGAAATCCAATATGAACCGTTTGAAAAAGTTTAATAAAAGTAAATTTCTGATTTCCTTTTTACGCATGTACTTTTGTATTCCTTGAATAAGCTTAAAATATTGCTTCTACTCTTTTAGCTATACATAACGCCAACAAGCATACCAGGTGCATTTTGACCCACTGATTCTTTACTGTAGTAATGAGCCAGTTAGGAACATCATTTCCAAAACAAAGCTACATGAAAATTCACAATGACATGTCTGAATTTCACTTCAGGTGCAGAGCTGACATCTCCACAACAGTGTGCTTTTTAACCGTCATCATACATTTTGCCTGATTCTGTCATACCAATGTTCTTCTTTTAAATAAAGTGATATGTTTTGGAAGTGGTGCATTCTGTACTAAGAGTGTCTCCCATTCAATATAGCAGGACAACCTCTATGTTCTAGGGTTCACTTCAACGACATGCAGGTGACAATGAAGTCACATTCTTACATAGCACAATTTATAGAATGAATAGATTGACAAGCACATGGCAACATCATCGATCAATGAAGTATTGAACACAATAATTCGATTGATTGTTGCAGCTTTAGTGACAAATGTGTTTTATGGATTATCCAGAATATCGGGGACACTTCTTCTTTAACTAATTTTTCATCAGATCCATGAATCATACTTCTGTTCAACTTCGAAAAAAAATAATATATTGAACACAAGGTCCCCAGGTTGTTATATAGATGATCTGGATTCAGCAGGGCATGTCACTGTTGCCTGGTTACAAAGGAAAATCAACATCATCCCCACCTGTGTTTGCATAACACAAATACATTTCCCAGATCAACTATGACCTTTACCAAGCTGTTGGAAAGAGCTTGCATGGTAGCTGCCCCGCAACAAATCCCTTTTGATTGAATAGATCTCATCATTATGCAAAAAAGACTGTTGATCGCTTCATATATTCAACATACAGATTATTAGACATGATGGATGAAGCTGGGGAAAAAAGAGTACACTTCAGAGGGACCTCATTTCAAATGTACGGTAGATTTCTCAAACCATGTGGGACAAGCCAAGCAGAGCCAGTATTATAAAATGATTCCGTTCCACTCTTTATTATACAGTACAGTACATGTGTATTTCCAATACTTACACTATTCTACTAATTTTAAATATCTTAGCACCAATTCATCGTTTTTTTTTCTTTCCGTTAATGCATTAAAACACATTTGTATGAGTTCAAATCATGAATAATTTAGCATTGTAACTTTAAAAAATACATATTTCAATTAGCAAAAAAAAAAACAGCAAATTTGAATAATGTAAGGTTAAATCTTGTTGAAGCTGTGTGCAGCAACTTACCATCCCAGCCTTTAACACATATTATGGTCTATTGGTAACAAGCATTTACAAAACCAGGAAAGGGCAATACTGATATGGTTTGAAGGTTCAATAATAAATCACTGACAGGGAAGCAGCTTATAAAAGATATGTATATATATACTGTTTATATATTAAATGTCAACCAGACATTTTGATTCTGAACCTACAGTCACTCTAATCTTCATTACATGTAAGGCAGCTCCCGACCACCATGATAAAAGGAGCCATTCTGTGCTTTGGCATTTTGGTAATACAAACATTTCTCGGAGGAAGAAGTGCTCGTAAGGCCAAAAAAACAACAAAATACTCTATTTTAAAGCTAGACAAAGCAACGTTGTAACTTGTAGGCTACCTATCTTATAGTTAATCAGAGGACATTGTCCACATGTTGTACATTGACCGTTGTAGGATGATGTTTGTAGATGAACAATGTTATGCAATCTACATTGTATTGCTTATTAATTCAACTTTTCATTTATGGGATGGAGAATGTGCTATTAGTAAGTCGACAAAACAAAATTACTTCTGCTTCCAGAGCAGCCGAGAAATATTGGTCAAATTAAAAAAAACTCCGGCCTGCTTCACCAGCATCTTCAACACTAAGTTATGTTGGAGCCACAACTTCACATTCTTTTTGAATGACCTTTTAATATGGTAACCTGAGCATGAGATGATACGTGTGACTGTCACATATACAGGTGAAACTCGAAAAATTAGAATATCGTGCAAAAGTTCATTTATTTCAGTAATTCAACCTAAATGGTAAAACTAATATATTATATAGACTCATTACATTCAAAGTGAGATATTTCAAGCCTTTATTTGTTATAATTGTGATTATTATGGCTTACATCTTATGAAAACCCCAAATTCAAAATCTCAGAAAATTAGAATATTACATAAAATCAATAAAAAAAGGATTTTAAATACAGAAATGTCGGCCCTCTATAAAGTATAATCATGCATATGTACTAAGTACTTGGTTTGGGGCCCTTTTGCACAAATTATTGCCTAAATGCGGTGTGGCATGGATGCTATCAGTCTGTGGCACTGCTGAGGTGTTATGGAAGCCCAGGTTGCTTTGATAGTGGCCTTCAGCTCGTCTGTATTGTTGGGTCTGGTGTGTATCATCTTCCTCTTGACAATAGTCCATAGTTTCTCTATTGGGTTCAGGTCAAGAGAGTTGTCTGGCCAATCAACACAGTAATACCATGGTCAGTCAACCAGTTACTTGTGGTTTTGGCACTGTGGACAGGTGTCAAGTCTTGCTGGAAAAAGTAATTCAGCATCTCCATAAAGCTTGTCAACAGACAGAAGCATGAAGTGCTCTAAAATCTCCTGGTAGACAGCTGTGGTGACTTTGGACTTGATAACACAGTGGACCAACACCATCAGATGACATGGTGCCTCAAATCATCACTGACTGTTGAAACTTGACAGTGGTCTTCAAGCCCCTTGGATTTTGTGCCCCTCCACTCTTCCTCTAGACTGTGGATCCTTGATTTCCAAATGAAACGCAACATTTAATTTGGATCAGTGATGATTTGAGGTATCATGTCATCTGCTGCTGTTGGTCCACTGTGTTATCAAGTCCAAAGTCACCACAGCCATCTACCAGAAGATTTTAGAGCACTTCATGCTTCTGTCTGTTGACAAGCTTTATGGAGATGACAATTTCCATTTCCAGCTAGACTTGGCACCTGCCCACGGTACCATAAACCACTGGTAACTGGTTGACTGACCATGGTATTACTCTGCATGAATGGCCAGACAACTCTCCTGACCTGAACTCCATAGAGAAACTATGGACTATTGTCAAGAAGAAGATGATACACACCAGACCCAACAATACAGACGAGCTGAAGGCCACATCACAGCAACCTGGGCTTCCATAACACCTCAGCAGTGCCACAGGCTGATAGCATCCATGCCACGCCGCATTTAGGCAATAATTCATGCAAAAGGGGCCCAAACCAAGTACTTAGTACATATGCATGATTATACTTTCTAGAGGGCCGACATTTCTGTATTTAAAATCCTTTTTTTATTGATTTTATGTAATATTCTAATTTTCTGAGATTTTGAATTTGGGGTTTTTATAAAGTGTAAGCCATAATAATCACAATTATAAAAAATAAAGGCTTCACATATCTCACTTTGTATGTAATGAGTCTGTATAAGATATTATTTTCACCTATAAAGTTGTATTACTGAAATAAATTAACTTTTGCACGATATTCTAATTTTTCGAGTTTCACCTGTAGTGATAATTGTTTACCTCTAACTCATACTGTATGTCTTGGTAAACTCGCATTAGATTTATTTATGCTCCTCATAAAAAATAAGTACTCCTCCACTTCCCCTTTGCGCTTGTGTATTGAAGTGTTTTTTTGAAAAAAGAAGACGAATGTGCTTCCTTTTGTGGAGTTTATTTAATGTGTTCTAGATGGCCATCACGTCTGAGCTTGTTGGAGAGGTTGTAATTGGTTCATGAGGGACGTAGGGGCAAATGGTTACGACAATGCTTTGGTCATCAGGATGCAAGGTAGAAACTCTCCAATTTAAGGTTCCAACGGGGTGCCAACTAAAAGGGACTGAAAACCGGACTGAGCTGCCAGAAGGGGTATTAGAGAAAGCACTGTGAAACGAGCAGCTCTTCAAGAAAAAAGGGGGAACAAAGACGGCGATTATACCATCGCTCCCTAAAGCTGTTTACTGCAGCAAGGCCTATGCACGAGTCAAAGAGAAAGGGGCCAGGGCCACTTCATTAAACAGAAAAGTACAAATCTAACGGTGACATTTCTCCCTGTCTCAACATATACGGCTGGAATTTAATAAGCTCCGTGTGGGTTAGCTAGGAACAAATCATAACTTGACATGGATGAATTATGCATAGATGTCATGTCACTATATTGGAGAGAGAGAGAGAGAGAAAATAACGTCACAGACTTTGATTCCGGGATTAGATATTCACCTCTAAATGATGAATCTAATCTAAATGTATACAAAATGGCCGAATGTGTAGGCAACCTGTTGCATTTTGTAAGGCAATTAAACATTGTTTTGGAATGAAATCCTTCAAATCTCTCCAAAAGCTTGAAAACAACACTCTCCACACTAACTCATTGACACTCCTCTCCCACACAGAATCACTATATTGGTATTCCAGATGGTGCCTCCCCCCCTTACTATCAATGACACGAAACAGATTATTCCCTTGACCGAGTAATTGCCGGCACACTAGTAGAATATGACTAGTAGCGACACATCAATTGACTGAGCAATAACTGACATCTACAAATGAGTTGTCTTAGTGTGACACTGTGAATGATTATCGATGCACAATGGAGTGAGGCAGGAACGAAAAAATAAAAATGGAGCTGAATATTCCTGCAATGAAAAAGCTGAGCTGAACTTTTGAGATAATTACTGATGATACGATACATTAACAGTCCCCCAAATCTTCTCTCCCGGTCGGGGCAGTTGTTGAAGGGGAAGGAATTGCATCATCTTTGTTACTGTATCTCCCTATATAGTTTACAGGAAACATGCAAGTGAGTGAAAAAAAATACGGTTTAGCTGCCCTCCTCACCCCATATTAAAGGAGGAGTCAACAATTATGGAGAATGCTTGTTGTCAATATCAATGTATGTCAAAATCTGTGAAACAAAGGGGGGGCACCCTAGCTAGCAACATGCCAAGTTTAAGAGCCTAGGCTGTGTGTTAACACTGGATATTTTCAGTGCACACAGGTAGTAGCAGTAGTAGCAGATCCAGATTGCCACTGGGCAGATCCAATAGTTTTTAACTTCAACAGACACCAGGGTTAACGTTTGTCAATTGAGCGATTCCAGACCTTCTGTACAAATGAAATGAAGCACAATGGTCTGGTAGGACCAGGCTGCACAGGTAGCGGATCGTGAGGAAATATTCACAGATTTTGACAAAATGTGATTTTGACCACAAGCATTCTCTGGGATCGCTGGCTCCACCTTTAAATCGGAAAAAAGTCCTTCAATGCTTCATCCCCATCCACCCCAAGCTTCATACCAAAAAAACTAAAATCAAAACAAAGAATCTGACCGGCAGCACATGTTGCTTCAGCCCTCCATACTGAGGTTATCTTGAAAAAAGGAAAAAGTTCTTGATTCAGACTGACAAGTTCATAAATTACAGCTGGACTTCAAAGCTCTTTGTGTCCGTTCTTTGCTTTTTAAGTCCCCTTGACATTTTTGGTGTGGGGTCTCTGTGCCAGGCTGGCGTAGTAGGCACACTGGGTGGGGTCACACTGGCCTGGGGGTCCTGAAGGTCCGGCCTGACCGTGGGGGCCGGGGTTCCCTGGCTCTCCCTGGCCTCCCACTTGTCCCGGGCTTCCGTCTTTACCATACCCAGGTATACCGGCTGGACCTAGAGTGGGAGATGGAACAATTAGCGGATCGATATTGGGAGAAAGCAACCCTTACATGAGAACGGATACAACAAGAGAGAGAGAGTAGTGGTTACCTATCGGCCCAACGGGTCCTTGTTCTCCTCTGTCACCGATACCAGGTTCTCCTTTTTCTCCTGAGGAACCTTTCTCACCTGGAAGGAACAGGAAACAGAATGGTTGTGTTTAGTTAAGTTTGAATGGACCAGACTTTTTCAGTGGTACGTAAAGTTTCCTAGTAAGTTCCTAGGCTGAAGCATTTCCGGCTTCTGTCTTACCTTTAGGGCCCATGGGTCCCCTGGGTCCTTCTCCTCCATTCTGTCCAGGCATACCAGGCTCTCCGGGGGCACCAGGTCTTCCAGAGTTGCCGTCTTTACCCGAGGGACCAGGAGGTCCCGGGCGGCCCGATGTACTCTTCACATGAGCCGGCTGGATCTGAGCCATGATGTAAGCCATTTTGGCTGGAATAAAAATAAAAAGTCCCTTAAATCTCACATACTGTAACTCTATTAAGGCTATCCTATTAGAGCACATTGCAATGCAGCTAATATCTCAGTCAGATTTACAGGCAAGACAAGACTCTGCTCACCATCTAACTGCTTGGCCAGCTCGTCCTGGATCATCCGTCTCATCTGCTCCAGTGATACTGACTCTCCCTGAAACAACAAATACACTGACGATTAACTCAATTATCATATACCGCAATCTAAATCATTGGAGCGTAATTAACTGAAAAAGTATGACGTCATTGGCCATGCTCATGTTACCGACCGGTATTACTTTTTTTCAAATATATATATATTTTTTTTAACCAATGTGAAGATTGGAAATGGGGATGACATATAGAGAAAAGCCCGCTGCAACAAGGACTAAGCCTTGACCGTCCGGTTATTACATTATTGGCTGCTACAAACATTGTTTCAAAACCTAATTAAGTTTAAGCCTTTCGTCAATATGACTCACCCTTTGTCCTGGTTGACCAGGGTTTCCTGAAGTTCCTTGTGGCCCAGGGGCTCCTAGTTCTCCTGGGGGCCCTGACATGCCCATCATCCCTGTGTGGCCCTTCCTGCCCGGCTGCCCGGGGTTCCCAGGGATCCCCGGCTCTCCGTTTTGTCCCTTGTCTCCCTTTATACCCCCGTCTCCCTGAATCGGATGACAGCAGTTGGACATTTTCAGGCTTGAAGCACCATCAAAAATGACAAATGGATATCTGCACAGCGATAGTGAAGAGTGTGTTCCCTATGGATGGACTCACTCATATATCAAAATCTGTTTATGTCACAAAAATGTCTATTTGTGTTTGTATTTGTGTGGCGGTAATGTTTCTAAGGTTAGAGGTCCCTCATATTTAGTGTCTGTTTTTTGAATTATACAAAGTCAGCAAGGTATACCATTCCTCAATATCTGATTTGGAAGTCCAATTAACAAGTCATCAGACAAGCTTCATGCTTCAAATTAATCTGGTAAAAGTTTGAAATGGTTATCAATTACATTTTAAGTCAATGGCATGTTTGTTCACATATTGGAAACATCTGCATTAGAAACACTGACTATGAAACACGTCTGCCATCCCTACATTATCCCTATCTCATACATTATTCATATTCATTCATTAAATACAATCGCCCTTTCTGTATTTGGTATTTGGTTGCGTTTCATGTTATCTTTTGTATTTGCTGAGCATATTGTTCGAGTTGCCATAGATGTTTTCTTCATCTACTTGTGTCTTGCTTATTGTTTGCATGTTTCACTAAGTTTGAGTGCGTTAAGCTGTGGCCACCATTAGAAATTGCCACTCAAACACATTTAAAATGACTAAATATTCCATATTAAGAATCCATTTTGTTTTCTAAAAGCACATTGGAGACAATTCTCTTTGGACACCTGAATACCTTGTCACTAATTGTAAAAAGAGTGTGTATGATGTCTATAGGTTTCGAGTTACTGTTTATTTGCATCACTTGTGTCAATCAGGTGGAAGATTTACAGCTAGACCTACATCTAAATACACATATATATTTGTTTGCATCGCTAGGACTCACCTTATCTCCTTTGTTGCCACGATCACCAACTCTGCCTGGCATCCCCTGCAAAACACCATAAACAGTGTAGGTGAGCAGTAATGTAAATACAGATTTAATGATATAATAATAGTCCTCAATATAGTGTTTTGAAGTGCTTACCTGTTTCCCCTCTGGACCACTTGGACCAGGTGGACCCTGGAAATCAAGATAACAGTTTAAAACCATAACCCACAGCTGGTCATATTTGTGAATCTTTATATAAAAAAATGTGTCAAATCCACCAGTCACTCACCGCAGGACCCTTGGGTCCACTAAAGCCTGGTAATCCTGGGTTCCCGGGCTCTCCCTTGTCTCCCCTTTGACCCTGTATGACAGCAGAGGCGTCCATCACATGGCATCACACACATGGCATACTGTACTTGTGTTCTAAAAGCCATAGTCGCTCATTACTGAGAGATTCAGATGGATTAACATTTAGCTGTAGTCAGTCAACATTCAGACATGCGGTGGATCAAAATATCATCTACCAATCTTGCGACGGGACATGGCAGCTTGAAGAGATTAAAATCCATATTTACAAGGGATGTGTGGGAATGAGGACAAGCTGGTTATGGCAGCCACAGACTGGATAAATCTATTGAACGCATTAATGCTCACAGAGATGAGATAACGTTTCACTCCCTATTTTTTCCCAATAAGATCATTAAGAGTATTAAGGGCACGGGAGTGAAAAATATTTGCTATTGTCATTAGGCATTAGGGTTGCAAAATTCCGGGAATTTCCAAAGTTGGAAACTTTCCATGGGAATTTATGGGAATTAACGGGAATTTTGGGAATTAACGGGAATAAACAGGAATTTACTAAATTTAAAGCCACCCAAATGCACTAAATTCTCCTAACTATGTTATTTCAGTCCAGGCAAACGTTCTAGACTGTAAAAAGCAGTTTTTTCAACTAGGTTTCAATATATTTATGAATATTTAATTTCAAATCAGATTTTTTTTAAAGTGTATTGAGACACCCAACTTGATATCATATATTGATTTTTACTAGACCAGGTTTACAGAGGCTTAAACTGTGATTTTACATATAGTTGGGGACAATGTATTTTAGCATAATCTTGACTAAAACAACCAGATTTTATGCAAGTACACTTGGCAACTTGTACTTAGCACACATCCTACTGCAGGGGTACTGAGGCCATGCCCCCTACATGCTCTGTGCATTCCTCCATGACATGGGGGGCATTTGACTTTATTTATTGAATCAATGGTTGGGTTCAGACAGATGACTAATATTTAACTCAACATTCATCTTTTTGTTGTTCAGTGAAATTATTGATTGTTCATAAAATAATCAACTTGATAAAGTTCTTCTTACAAATAAATCTGTTCAAATGTAATGTTTTTTAATTGTATTATTTTGCATGGATGTCTGCCTATGACCAAACATAGTGTTTAAATGTTTAGATTTATGTTTGAATGTGAAAAAAAAATCATTTAAATTACCGACATTAAGTTAATTTCTATAATTTCCAATTTTGAATATTCCCAAAATTCCCGAGCGAAAGTTCCCGTGGAAAGTTTCCGGAAACTTTCCGGTAATTTACCGGAAACTTTCCACCCCTTTGCAACCCTATTAGGCATACAACAAATTTTTACTGAAACAGTTCATCCTTTAAGCTGAACTTAAAATAGATATATCTCTCTATGTTATATCTCTCTCTCTTTCTTAATGTTTTGTTAATGAGTTATTGCTCCTGGAAGTTCAAATCTTTTAACACCTTTCCAGCTTTACGGTAGCCTCGAACTGTCTTTGTTTATTCTCAAAATTGTATTTCGTGTTTATTCTCGAAAAAAATGTAATATGAATTAATTCTTGACATTGTGTCTTTTTTCTCAAATTGCATCATTTAAAAAACGTACTCGTTTAATTTTCCTTTCTCTCCTGTGGACCTTATACTCTTCCAAACTACACCCTCCTTTCCTTATGTTGTAAATGTCGCCATCTGGTACCATTTCTTGCAGTATCTGATCCTACCTCTAACTTCCTTCAGCCTTCACTGAATTCAAACTACTCCCTGTCTTCCTCTAGGCCGTTTCTAATGCTCTGCTCCCTCTGCTGACTGATGCCATCAACTCCCCTCTCTGATAAACTGCCTGCATATCGTCTGCCCTCCAGTCAGCAACAGTTACCCAACCTCCCAATAAACTGTCCTTTAAGCACACTGGTCCACTGAGCATATGTACATCTCTTTCCCTTAACGCATTGTATTGCCAGTGACCACATGTACATGCACAGCATATTCTGATTATGGTCCATATTCTGGATAAGACAATATTGCAAATAAGGTGTTTCCATGTGTTGCACAGAAAAATGTGTGACCCATTCAAATGTGTGACGAATTCAGATCATTCCCGTCCCATCCACGTAAAAATGAACACTCTTTATGTCATTATGGTAAGTTGAGTTGCTACATCTATCAGCCCAAACTGACACCTCTTTTTTGGAGCAGCCTGTTAACATTTTAACCCATGCTTGTTTAACAGCCACAAACCCTGACAAGCGTAGAAAATGCCATGCAATGCAATGCAAACTACAGTGGGAATATCTAGTGCAATTCAGGTGTAAACCTGTCTCAATAATGCGACTAAGATCGGAATACTCCAGCTGTCTTAATGCGATTGTGGCTTACTCTGAATCTGACCTAATTCTGATACATGTCGGCAAAAACTGCTGTTTACACGTCTTATACAATGTCTTTTTCTGAATATGGTCTTAACTGGGTAAATATTGTAATATTGCTGTTTTTATGTAAACGTGGCCAATGACACCGGCATGTACAAATTAAAATATATTCTCACTCGAATGTCTCTCAAGATACATTTCTCTTTATCTACATATTATATCAGTCATGAGGTCCAATCCTCTTCCCCGGGCCCTGGTGCCAGTGTCACCCTATAAACTGTGTGATCACTGAACCCTCTCAGACTTTAATTAACCTTGTCCATGTGCTCAGCGGTGATGTGAGAGTACACAGAGTCCAAGGGCTCTAGAGGTTTATGAGAACTGAAAGAGCACCTTGAAATAACTGCAGATCAGTGCTGGCTGATTGATGCACACTCTCATCATATTTTTTTCCCTGATAATTCCTTGATTACAACATATTGCATATTGTGAATTGTGGCAAATTACCACAAGGAAAATCTGCATGACAGATAGTAAAAAAAGTGCTTGTCAGAACATGTTGCCTGCATTACCCACAATGCAATGTAATCGTATTTGTTGTTTGGAAATAGTTACTCTTGGATTTGGTGTAATTTTCCCATCTGTTCCATTAAAGGTGCAGTGTGTAATACAAGTGTATTTTGGCAGCATCTTGTAGTGAAAAAAATCTAGATGTCTAACTCCCCCTGTTGGGATCATTTACATAAGCTATGACCTTCAAGGACAAGCAGCTATTTACTAAAGATGGCATCATCCACCACTACTGCCTCAAGTCTTTCCACAATATCAATGGATGAGGTGAAGATGGATTTAGTTATTTATTCTATATACTTCTTATTTGTCTGCCAACAAGTGCATTTTGAGCAGACACCCACAATACAGTATAAAAAAACATGTAAGGCCATTCAGTTTGTCCATTCTGTTCTATTGTAGAAACATGGCAGTGTAACATGGCGGCCCACCCCACTCCTATGTAGATAAAGAAGGCATATTTTAAAGTTATAGTAATAAGAAGAAAAAAAGTTAATTTAAAAGAAATATTCCATTTCGACCAAGTCTGTCCTGAGAAAACGCCAATGCCATTTTCAGACTGCACCTTTAAAATGAAGTGTATGTATGTTAAAGCCAGTCGTGAAGGGGCTTCATAAATATATTTTCTACCTATCCTTACACACTCAGCTTGACACGCACATCTTGGCTGAAGCCTCTAAAACAAGGACAACCTTGACCAGTCTGAGCTTTTTTTCCCATGATGCATTGCTTCCCTGCCAATCCCTACATAACCTTGTCTGTATTCTGCGTGGATGACTCAGACCCTTTATCAGCGGGGGACACTGCATGGGGTGTTTGTCTATGGATGACCTTTGGAAATTCAAAGCCTTTCCGTGGCACAGCAGACCTCCTGAGGGACTTCTAGCCCAGTGCCCCCCTTAGGACACACTGCACCTCTACATGATATTACTTGGCAATCACTTTTCCTTCTGCTCAACTCCTTTCAATCCTAGTTGACCCAGGGGAAAGTGATATTATCACCCTGGCCACAACAACATTGAAATATTTTACACCCATATCACGCTTACAGTTAGATCCCACATACATTAACCGCTTGCTCCATTGATTTTCCAAAATGCTGCTTATTCCTTATTTTCCTCCCTGTCTCTCTTTTATCTACGGCTGAGTTTTAGGGCCACATTGATGGAAAATCAATTCTGTGACTTTGAGAAATGAGGAGAAATAATTCATACTTTACTAGTGTAAAGTCATCATTTGTGAGAATAGTATGAGAATGAAGTTGTAGTTTTAGGCTGTGTGTTATTTCAAAGATGAATTATCAGAAGCTACGTATTAGTTAACTAAGCATAGTTAATGCCAAACCAATCATTAACTAATCATTAATAACTAAGCATTAACAGTTATTCAATGCTTTATAAGCATTAACTAACCATTAATTAATGTACCCTCATTGTAAAGTGTTACACATTGAGGTGTTGTGATGAAGTGTGTGTGTGTATTTGTTGCATGTGTTCCCTGTTAGTCGAGCAAGAGCCTGTTGCAGATTGCATCTTATGAACAGTGGAAATAGATAACTCACTGGAGTTCCAGCTAGACCTGATTTTCCCGATGGTCCCGGTTCACCGGGTTTTCCCTAGGATGCAGAAGAAGAAGACAAAGAAAAGGGATGAGAATGAGAATATTGATGGGGATGGACGACAGAGAAATGACTTGAGAGCCACTTTAGGTCCACATGTATCTGTCTGCTTGACACTGTATGGCCTCTGTTTGCATTGAAGAGCGCTGCCAGTGATTGAAATCCACTCACCGACTCTCCTCTTGGTCCACTAAGTCCTTCTCGGCCTGGAGCTCCCATAGAGCCCTGTATATATATATAAGACAAAATATAGTTGTATCATCTTTCACATGCTGAAGACAATCTAACTTCATCACATCACAACTAATGCCGGGCTTACACTACACGGCTTTTCACCCGATTTGACAATCGCAAAAACATTTACAATGTCGGACTGAAATCACAAGAGTTTGGCTGGAGTTGTTACGCACGCCCGTAATCTCAGTTGTTTGGTGTGAGATGGTCATCCGACCCGATTTCAGTCTTCTTCGCCTCAATATGTATTGTAATAAAATACAGCTTCTGCTTTTAATTAGTTAAATCTAAACTTTTTGTGGAAGAAGAAGTGACAAACTACTGTTGTGCTGGTAGAACATTCTGTCTATAACAGCCAGAGGAGGAATTAGATAAAAAAAGGCTTCTTGTTGAAGTGTTACATCCTGCTACTCCACACATTGGGGAGTTAAAGTGCTGCAGCCTTTTAAATGTGTATGTGTGAGAGGGGATTGCAGTTTGCCACCTGATGAAGATGAATGGGATGAAACTATTTCAATGTCAAAAGAGACAAAGCACCTATGGCTTAGAATTGTACACTGCTGCTGCTAGTGCTGCACCTCTATAGTGTTGTACAGACATGATTTAAGACTCTGTGTTAGCACGTTCTCTAAAACTTTGTTTTTCTTTATCTGAGGAGTTGTTATCTGCCTTCAATCAATGGATTGAGGAATGGTTCCAGACTGCATTAATGATTCCTAAAAGCGACTGGAAGTGGCTGCTTCACAGTACTGGGTGACTGAGCCAAGATGGATGCTGCATTTCAAAGAAGTAAGGCAATAGTAAGGAAACCAGATATGTGCTGTGTGGGAAGGTCTATTGGTTTAAAAATTCTAAGGGGGAGGCGTAAAGATTACTATTCATCTATATTTACCATATACTGTATATATATCACTTGATTGCGTCATCTTAAAACCAAACTGCATCTTTCCTCCTGGCTATATTTTGAATGTGTATGTGCATATAGGAAGTTTAAATATTGAGTTATGAGAAGAACCATTGAATGTCTCATGTATATGGTTGAACATACCTCCTTCCCAGGTTTGCCGTCACGCCCAAGCGACCCAGGCTTTCCATCTTCTCCCTGTTGAAATAAGGAAATGAATAAAAACGTCAAGGTCTCATTTAAGGTTTACAAATTGTTTGGACCTGAAAACCGAAAACCTTTTTGATCCAGTTGTCTCATGTCAATTGTTCATTCAGCCAAGAAGTGAAACGCACAACTGTGGTTGTTCAGGACTGATTTGAATCATTGGACATAAGTCATCCTAAATCCTTTTCTGGCATACTGAATAACATGGAGGTATATTTACAGTGTATACTAATTTTCATTATCTAACTGTGTACTATGTGTTGTGATATTTGTTTTTGCCTGGTCTCATATCCTTTCAATATATGTGACACTTTTACATTGACACTTAAGGTACTGTGCTAAATCCGTACTTCCCACTGTATGCATCAACTATTAATTTCCCTGAATACTAGTGGATATCATTTCCGATGGGACTGACATTTTGGCGACCGAAATTCTAATCAGTGGAGAGTTATTCTCAGTGTGTCTGTGGAAACTCCTCTAATAAGTTGTCTGCTGCCTGTGTGTCTGTTGAGGGGCTGTCTGACTAGCTGTGGCTCAGAGCTGTCTGTCTGTAATGAGCCATGCTATTGGTCACCGCGGGGGCGGGTACTCGTCCTACAAGGCAAAGCAGCAGGTGCAGTGATTCTCTCTGTGAAGGTGTGTGTGTAGACAGTGAAATATCTGGACATGGCAAAGTGGCATTGCCCAAACACTGTGTGGCTGTGTGGCTGTGTGCTATTCCCTGAACTCCTGTAATGAATCGTTCTAGTCATGGATCTTGAACAAAAGATTTCTGCTAAATGGATTGTTTTAATGTTTTATACTTTTGTGTTATTTAAATGAGGTTAAGAGTAATAGATGATACTTACAAGGAATGTTCTCCAAATGTACATTCCATATTGTAATTAATGAAGATTGGGATCATTCCAATTGGTTGATACATTATTTATAGACATATAGGACACATGACTGTGTTGTGCCTGTACACTAATGCTGTCTAACGGCCCCCACACACATCCTACCTCTACTGCGCGTCTACCTCGCGTCTGCGTCTGACTTTTTGTCACAGACTGTGAAATCAACGTAGAGCGAGCACACATCCAACCTCAGACGCATCTAGCGTCGAGGCGCGTCGGAGGCACGTCTGCAGCGACGCTCCCCTTCACCTCAGGAGGCTCGCCTATTTTTTTCTGAGAGCAGCGCGTCTCTCTCGCGTCTCTGTGCTTTAACTGATGGAGAAATACTCTGCTGAGAGTCATACCAGCAGCATTCACTCTAGTTACACGTTTACCGGTGTGTTTATTTCAAAATAAAACATCCCTCAGTCGTATACGCGAATAATCCCTTAATTTCACGATTTAATTGTGCAATCAAAATCCGAGGGATTTAAAACCTAATTTTCAATTAGTTCTGGCATTTCATTTTTGGATAAATGACACATATAGAGATCCAATATAGTGAAGAAATAAAAAAGATCATGAGCGCAACAGTTTTCCGTTGCTCTATCTGTGTCTACGGCCTTCTTCTTCCCCGACCACACCCCCCCCTCTCTCTCCCGTATAAATCAGTAAAGTGATTTTTGAAATACTCTGCTGAGAGTCATATTGACTTCATACTGGAAGCTTTCGCTGTAGTTTCACCATTTCCTGTTGTGTCCCCTTCAAAATAAAACTTCCAACAAGCGAAAAAATGGCAAAAAAAAAGAAAAAAAATGGCAATGGGGCGCACGGATTACTGTCCAGACTCAATATAAATCATATGCATCATAGATGACATGAAAGAACTTCATTTTTAATGGGAATTATCTATGAAAACTCTATGTAGAAAGATAGGGCTTTTAGAAGCAGCGCTGCAGCAGCAGCAGCTGCTGAGACGTTGCATGTGTGTCCGAGAAAAGTCCGAGAGAGGCAGCAGTAAGGTAACGCGACGCGCTCCAGAGGTAGACGCAGGATGTGTGTGGGGGCCGTAAGGTTCTTGCGTTCTTAGTTCTTCTGGCTGTAAAACTGCACACCACATCACCTGTCAACATTTACAGAGCTGCACCGGGGGGAGATGTTCAGCTTATTCATTCACTGTCACATTTCCGACACTATTCGATTTTTCCATTTCAAAAAGTCACTATGAGGTTTTTGCATCAAAAATGTATTGTTTTAGTTGGATGTAGCGCCCCTTTGACCAAAAGTGGTAGGGTTTGTAGCGCCTGCTGTCCTAAAGATTTGCTAGCTCGTGTTGGCGGAGCGTGCATTTGTTTAGGAGGTGAGCGAAGGAGAGACCACAGGACCACGATGAGTTAATGTACTTATATGTGACTTAGTACGATTAATAATGGTAATATGACGATGGTGACGCAAAGTAAACTTTGATTTGGTACAGTTCATAAACACAGGATGTGCAGGTCTGCCTGCCATAAATCGTTGATTCTGAGTTGGCAGGGATTCAGACCCGAGCATATGTATAAAAATGGCATGTATTCCATGAATGTCTCGCAAGATTTGTAAGGAGGACCTTGCTTGGCATGGGAGCACATCAGCAAAGCATAGCATTAAAAAGAGAAGGCACGTTGGACTCGGCTTGGTAAGATAGTTTGCTTATTAGCTCATTGCACTCTTAGTGCTAAAGAAAAGATCATGATAATGTTTGTGTTTCTTTGATGCAGAGTGACCTGTTCAGATACATGAAAACAAAGAAGCAGCACACTGACCTTTGGTCCTGGAGGTCCAGGTTCTCCTCTGTGGCCCTTAAAGCCCTGCAAGCAAGAGAAACAGCAGGGAATCAGTCACATGGAATCTTTCTTCACGCCACCTTTCTTCATCCGATCAGTTTATTATTGGTTACTTACCGGCAGTCCCCTCAGCCCGGAGTTTCCTTGTTGTCCAGGTTCACCTTGCTTGCCCTGTAATGAAAACAGAAAGAGTTGAAAAACATCATCCTGTGGTCACGTTCAGGGCTGGGTATTGGCATGAACAGTACGATACGATACGCTTCTCACGCTACATTGATCACAATATGATATATCACGACACATTACGATATGATGCATATTGGAATATATTGCAATATTCTACATAGTTCACTGAAATGTAAAAACAGAGCTGAGATACAAGTTGCTGTGTACGATCTGGGTGGTCTTAATACATCACACGCATGATATTGATAACTCCAGGAGCGGAGGTTGCCGTTCACACCCTGTTTAAACCTTGTTTTGTTTTCGTTTAAAATATTGATTTTGCAAGCTTACGATACAACAGATATCAGGATAATAAATATCACGATATATTGCTGTATCGATTTTTTAGTCACGTTATACTATCAAAAACAAACATTGTCCTGTGCTTTCTATACTCTTTGGCTCATTTGCAAACATCTCTATCTACTCACAGATTCTCCGGGTTCACCAGCTCTGCCATCTTTTCCCATTTTTCCAGGCTCACCCTGCCGATGAGAGAAACAATACAAGTTACTGTCTTCAGAGTCTCTACGCCAAAAGACATTTATATTCACAACGGTGCACATCAAATCGTTTTTCCTTACGATCAAGCCGGGAAGACCCGATGGTCCCTGGATTCCTTTGAGACCCTCTTTGCCCTGGCAGACAAAACAAACAAACAAACACAAACAGGTCACCGTCACCAATGAAAAAATAAATGATTAATGGCCGCTATTATCGCACAGGCCGGCTGACCTACATGCTGGAGGGAGGAGGAGGTTTGTACAATAATGACACATGGGTAATAAGTTTTCTAAAGGGGAAAGTACACAGAGCGCGGCCTAACCTTTTCTCCAACAGGCCCGGGGAGACCGGGAGGGCCAGGCTGTCCATCGTTTCCCTGGAGAGACAAGACACAGTGTCAGTCAATGGAGCAATCAGTAGAAATAGAAAGCTTGAGCGTGACACACTATAGACACAAATGAGCCCTGTTTACAAAAAGCTAAAAGTAGTTAGCATTCCATTATACTGAACCAATAGGGAAAATACGACCATGAAAGCCACTTACAGCTGAACCCATTAGGCCAGCAGCACCTGGATGGCCGGGGGGTCCGGGGTGACCCTGTTAATACACAAGAGAATGATTAAAACATAAATATAGGATTAATGTCAGTTTATATTGTGACAAACATTTCTTTAAACACAGAGTGAGAGAAACGAGAGATTAGCTCAAAATGAATGAGTGATAAACAACAGGTAAACCTTTTCTCCTTTGTCTCCAGGGCCTCCAGCAGGTCCTCGATCGCCTTTAACACCCTGCGGTGATAAAGCAAAAAGGATTGTGTGAAATGTCACATTTCAAGAAGAAAGCATCCGTTTAAGAAACCATTTTGCCAACACGAGATTGTGTCCAAAAGTTTGCCAATCATGCATATGGTTAGCCTCATAGCCTTATTGCCTAAATCATATTTACTCTACTCTACTTTTACTCTACATCTACTCTATTCTACATCTACTTTTCGTTGTCTAATAGCATAATTGCCTGAGTCATATTTTAAGGGTTATAGAGAAGGGTAAAGTAGATGTATTGAAGAGTAGATGTAGAGTAAATATGATTTAGGCAATTATGCTATGAGGCTAACGATATGCAGCAGTAGCTAATCGTTTAACCTTATAGCCTGAAGCCATGTAATTAAAATATGTTTTGTTGTTGTTAACAAAAGCAATACATTAGCTTTAGATCCCTTGGGGAGTGTTAAGGGTCCGGTTAGTATGCCAACTTGCCTTTCCTCCTTCAGTTCCTGGGGGCCCCTGAGGTCCGGCTGGTCCCGGCGGTCCCTGTAACGACACGGTCAGAGCATCAGTCTCTGTCCAGAACAAACAGCTCCCAGCACCAGCAGCGGGTCCTAATTGTTCACTGCTGCCCCCAGAGGAGGCCCAGTTAATGGTGCGCAAAGACCCCCTCTCCATCCGTCACAGCAGCCAAGATCGATGATGACTAACACTGAGCTAGGACATTGTGCCACACTTTGCACTAATATGGACAGAACAAACACTTTATAACAGTCCCATCAAAGAGGAGTGGTTACCATAATAGTCTTTACATCAAATGAGACGTGAGGTTATCAGGTCAGGTGAATATTAAAGGTCATACATTCTGCTGATTTTCAGGTTCGAAAACTGTAAATAGGGTTTCAAGTAGAAAACAGTTTTCATGGTGTAGTGTAAGTATATTAAATATTTTTCACAGTGCCATTGCAGTATCTCCTTTTTTCAGCCTCTGTCTGAAACACTCCTTTTTTACTTCTCCGGTTTCTTTAAGCCCAGTCTGCTCTGATTGGCCTGGAATCTAACTGCCACTTTCAATCTAACTGCCAGTTAGATGCAGGGATATCTTGGAGATATCACAGATGGAGTTTTACTGTAGTGTTCTAAGTTAGATTGGTAATGAGTGGGTGTGGCTTATGATGTCATAAGGGGAGACTGGGGTTTTTGAACACAGGTTTTCAGAAATGTGGAGGTGGAGATAAAGAGAGAGGGTTGTTTTTCGTATATCTTGGGAGCCTCTAGTCACACGGGGACCCATATTAATGTTGGAAAAACCATGAAGAAGTGCATTTTGCGTAATAGGTGACCTTTTAATGACCTACCTGGTATCCGTCTTGACCGTTCTTCCCAGCAGCTCCTGTGTGTCCTTTGTCCCCTGGAACTCCTGGGAGACCGGGCTGTCCAGCTGGACCTGCAGGGCAGTCTGAGCAAACGCCCTGGAAAGATGGAGGAGACGCGTGTTTATTGGTAAAAGTGATTGGTCTCATGAGTTAAACAAAGTACCGTGTCACTGGGGGAGGGCTGGAAATGCTCTTACCTTCAGGTCCAGGTCAGTGAGGTCGGCTGATTTCCCCTGAGAAACAGTAATGAAAGAGTTCATCAATTAATTCCAATGCATTTAGTATACACACAACATGGCGCATAACGGAAAGGCACTCACATGCTGTTATAGCAGTCTGCGTTTGCTATTTCCAGTATTTGCACCAGATGTTTTAGAACTTGGCTGCATGAAATTGCACTAATCTAGACTCATCAGCAACTGTAAGGACCAACACTGAAGCTGGGTGATGAGGCTCAAAGTTAGTGTCCCCACTTCATTCTGAAGGTGTTAAATGGGGCTGATCAGAGGTCAGGGGGCCATGAAGGACGTACAAGTTCTTCAACATCAAACTGGGAGAACAATTTATTTTTGGTTTCACACTAGATAGTCTGCATATACTTATATTCCTTGGTTCCCAGCAGATGCAAGAATGATGCCTTGGTTTAGTTTTACAACCAGTTCAGTTGTCTTTCACACCTATCATTTCCTCTGGTCTAATCAGTTGATGAAGTGATCCAAAATGGTCAGTAGAAGTAGATCAATCTCACATCCCATAATGCATAGCGTAGCTCGCTACAGGAGCTCGTCAAGTAGTGCTTCCCTGAAGTTGGGCCGGACTCAGTCTGATCACATTCTCACCACAAACAAAGCGCACCAGGGTTCGTTTGGAAATGCAACGAGACCACCCCTTCAACAAGGTCTCGGTATAGGTTTAGGTGTGCACCTGACTACGATTGATGTGTCCTTACCTGCGCAAACGAACCGCAGCAAAGGTGGACACGTACCCGAGTTTGTTTTAATCGAACCAAACACTGCAGGTGTGAAAGGGTCCTTACTCACAATAGATCATTGTGACTGCTGTCTTAAATATGACTGTATGATGTAAATTGCTCTCTGTGATTTCCCTTTGGAAAGTATTCAGAGGGTGTAACTGATCTAAAGAGAAATATATTAGTTAAACAAACATCTGGAAGATACACTCTCATTACAACCAAAGAGTTCTGCTTGATTCTGTACTCACAGGCTCTCCTTGTGATCCCTTCTCTCCCGGCCTTCCTGGTAAACCCTGTGTTTGGAGAAAAAGGCAAGAATAACATTATCCAAACGCCTATATCCATCAATATCATATACTGTATAATATAACCTACAATGCAATGTCATATATTATTTAAATTTAAACTACTGCAACAATCCGATATACGTTTAGAACTCTGCCACTTTGATTTCATAGTCTGACGTTTCATCACCAAGGCAATGGAATTTCTCATCAAGTCACTCGTTTATTTTTTTAATTTGTTCATTTTTGGGACTCACATTGTGTCCTGCTGGGCCCTCAGGACCGGCCACTCCTTGTGGACCCCTCAAGCCCTGGAACGCACATGAACAGATATTAGAGACTCATGTTTATAGACACCGACATATTCAATATTAATCTCATTCAGATCGTATTTACCGCAGCTCCAGGTTCCCCGTTCTTTCCCGGAAGCCCCTGGAGAAAGAGAAACACATTTTAAAAACACATCATGTAAATAAATACACTGCAGGAAGATAAGGCAACACCAGTCAGCGTTTATAATGCACAATCGGCCTACCTGTGGTCCCATTTTGCCTTCTCCTCCGAGACCTCTGTCCCCACGTAACCCTGGCTCTCCTCGTGAACCCTGTAAGCCCTGGGAGGAAAAGAAAAAATCAAAGTTTTTTTTTTAACTATTTTATTAAAATATTAAATGATGTCCACTCTTCCTTTGTGTTAGGCTAAGGGTAAAAAAGAAAAGGAAAACTGCCACATTCAGCAATGCCT
The DNA here is from genome assembly GCA_026122265.1 of Ammodytes dubius. Lineage (NCBI taxonomy): Eukaryota > Metazoa > Chordata > Actinopteri > Uranoscopiformes > Ammodytidae > Ammodytes > Ammodytes dubius. Next base: position 422,448 of record CM047520.1, on the reverse strand, counting down.
GTTGATCCCAGAAATACCACCACTCTGTTTTTAATCTGTGATAATAAAAAAATAAAAAAATAAAAAAACACACAATCTGCGGTTGACATTTTGGTCCTTAGAACAGAGAGCCGGCCTTTGATGAGGGTGAGCGATCTGACACCGTAAATCCAGACAAACGTCCCAGTCCACTCCCGCTCTCCACAGCAAAGAGACGCTCATAATCAGAGCGCCGGTCACAGTGCAGTGGACACAGAAATTGCTTTTTGCTTCTTTCATGAAAAATGAATTGTTTTTTTCGCAGCATTGACAGGGATGAAAAAAAAAAAAAAAAAAAAAAAAAAGGTTTCTCACATCAACAAAAAGAGCACCTGCGTAGGCTAGTACCTTACAAAGCCTTAAAAACTCACACATATGCACTTTTTTTTTTGGTTTGTTTCAAACTTCTTAAAGTGACATTACCTTTGGCCCTGCGGGTCCTTGGATTCCCTGTGGTCCCGGATCGCCCTGTAATATCACAAGATGACATCAATCAAGTCCTTCTGCTCCTGAAAACACTGGAATTAAGCCCTCTTTTGAATAAATCATTTTTTAGAGTTGCCGCTTTCAGTACACACACCACCGTAGCCAGGCCTCAGGGCAGAGGCAGGCAGGCAGGCAGGCAGGCCGCACCTGGCAGCCGTAAAAATAATAAATAAAACAGAACTGCTGTGAGCTAACGGTGTTGTGTTTCCGGTTGTTGCTTTAATGCGATATGTCTTAACAATGTTGTTCCTGTCGGGCTCCTGCCTCGTCAGCAGGACGGCCACATGTCTGGGGTTGGAACATGACTGTGCAACGTGTTGGACCGAAACACAAAATGTGCTCACTCAGGCTGCCTGTTCTGCCCATACAGCCGCTCAGATTGTGTTTGCGGTTTTAAAGGTGCATCGCAGGCAAGGAGACGTTTACAAGCAGAACACGTGTGGAATGCTAAGACACACGCAATGTGGCTTCTGTTACGATGAGAGGGAACATGTACTGATGAACATGCTTTTATTCTAACAAGATATTGTTTCCTGTGACTTGTAGTCCTAAACAGGCCTACTATAATTATATAGATACCTCTGATAGGTTTACCTATGATCGGTGATTTTCTATCTCGTCCTTACGAACTTAAGACTACGCAGAATTATACGGGAAACTGAAACATTTTCAAATATAACAAATGTACCAGGAAAGGCCCTCAAAATGATGCTCAAACCGCAATATTTGCATTTGATGGCATGTTGCAGCTGTAAAACCACATAGTTTGAATATTTCACTCTAGATATACCAGTAGAAATATAGAATAACATGTTGTGCTGACTCTTCATTGAATATGAATATATACAGTATACTGCACTGTATATCTAATGTTGAATTATGGGAAACAGGCCATGGTTGAAAACAGTGAAGCCATCACGAGACAAAAGCATATAATACATTGAACATAGTATGTCTTACTGATTGCCCGTCTTTCCCCTTCCCTGGTGGTCCAGGGGGTCCAGTCAAACCGGGGTCTCCTGATTGGCCAGCGGGACCTGCTTGTCCTGGCTTGCCTTGCTCACCCTGAAAGAAATAAAATTACAACAAAAAGAAAGGGACTTGAATGCCTCTTGAGGCTACAATAGGTACGTCAGCACTGCAGACACTTTAGATACCCTTCACATGAATCCTTTGTGGTTCAGAATTCTACTTTGTTTGTATTCTTTCATTCTAAGTGTTCGGGCCAATTTTAAAGACGCATGTGCGTGTTATACATAGTGATTGGAGGTGCCTGGCTTATGGCCTTTGGAAACAGATAATGTACCATATGTTCTGTGAATTGGAAAGTTACCAGTACGTAGTCCTGCTTACTGTGGTGAGTGAACATAAAAGACATGGTGGCATCAAAATACACATTTTAAAAAACGTTGCACTGCAGTAACTTAAACAAGGCCAATAAAAAAGCCATTAGAGACAAGAGACATTTTGTTCTGAACGCCAGAGCTACATGCAGGCAGCTGGATGGAGATGAATTAATGGCACACAAGGTCAATCTCTTTTTGTCTGGAGTCTTATTTTCATTCTGCATTGCCAAAGCCATTCTAGTCGTCTGGACACAGTCCGATTGCTTTCAGAAACACATCTATCCCAAAAACATAACCCCCAGAATGGCTTTTGAAAAACTGACCTTGTCTCCTCTCTGTCCAGCTGGACCGGGAGGCCCAAGGATCCCCGGTATGCCCTATAGAAGAAAGAAGAAAGACACTGAAGTCATTTGAAGTCAACACTGGCCCCTTTTAGATATTTTATCATTACAAAAAACACAATTTATGTACATATATTCACTTAAAATGCAAGCAGACATAAACAGACCCACATTGGACTTGCAATACATTTCTTAAGGTTGAGAGAAGACCTACCACACTCCCTGCTATTCCACGGGCACCTGCAGCACCAGCTAATCCAGGTGGACCCTAGGAGCAACACAGCAGTTATGGTTAACAAAAATGGAAGTCAGTACATGAATATTAATTATTGCGTGTGAGGAAAAGGGGAATAGTTCTCAATTACTTTATACTTCTTACAACACGTTTACGGACATGTTTATTTTTTTGTTGGTTTTAATTATCTATTGTGTCAGTTAATTTGCTCTGTCTGGTTTATTTTATTTTATTCATCTATTCTCTTTTTTTCTCATGTTTGAAATAAATAAATAAAAAACCAAACCTAAAGAGTTAGTAGAGATATATATCCCAAAGGGAAAGATGTATGAGCACTCACAGGGTCTCCAACACGTCCGGTCTCTCCTGTCGGTCCGGTATCACCTTTTGGACCCTGGAATAACATGGAAAATTTGATTCGCATTCCACTTCAAATCCCTCTACGGCACATTGACTGAAGGTTTGGGTTGTTAAAGATGACATGGCATCTTACCGCTGGTCCAGCCGGTCCCTTAAAGCCTTGTTCACCGGGTAAACCTCTTGGTCCCTTCAGACAAGACAAACATGAACACCAAAGTTTTAATAGCGTACGTTTTAGCATGCTGAAATGTGTAACGTGTTCACACATTCTTGTCAAAATTAAATATGACACGTACTCTTACACTGTATGGACTATTCTAGTGTTCCAGGTGACAAGGAATGCAGAAAGTTGTTGAAAAAAAGTTTGTAAAAAATAACAATATGTGTCCCTTTCGTAGTATGCTTAGACAATATAATGGGAACACATTTCATTGAGTGTGTGTGGTAATACATGTAGTTGTTTTGATTTTCCATTCAACTTCAACCAACAAAGTCTTCTGCATTCTATTCTGATCCACCGAATCTACTGTGCGTCCATACACTGACATGGACAGAGAATCAGGCCACTGCATTCCTCTCTCTCTACAGTTTAATTGACTTAGCCAATTAAAGAATGTCCCACGAGCCCCCACGCTGCAGTGTAGACGCTGCTTCACTACTGCCACACTGACATCTAGTGGACACCTCTGCATAATGCAAGAGGAGGCTGTCTGGTCAGAGATAAAGAGGTAGCATACAAGACAACAAGAAATGGAGAGAGAGAAACCCACCAAGTCTCCTGGTTTCCCTTGGTCCCCCTTCTCTCCCTTCTGTCCGGGTATTCCCTAGAGGAAAAGACCAACAATGCACGAGTAAGTTTGAATGAAAATGAAAATGATATAATTAAATATTTGCTTGTAAAGTATCACAAAACATTATTTGATTAAAAATATAGAATTAAGGCGAGATGCTGCAGGTGAATATGTTACCATTTTTTTTAACTTTGATATTGTCATGAAACGTTTTCTCATGTATCATAAATCAGACAACTAACAACATGAACACGTCCTTTAGTATTAACCTTCAGAATAGCAGTTAGAATTATAAGGGGAAATGTTGAATGAGATCTTTGGTCATGAGTATTGAAAATAACGAATGAAAATGGCTGTTAAAGATGGTTGTAACGGAATAATATACACATGTAAAAAGACAAGGTTTAGTAAAATAAACACCTGAATGTACATTTTGGACATTATTTAAACAAATACATATTTTGGAAACAAAATAGCCAAAATTGACTGGTGCTTAAAAACAAGGTTTTCGCCTGCCATGTCTCGCCTTCAATTTCCAATAATATTATAACAGAATTGGGTCTGTGTGACAAAACAAGTGTACTCACAGGTTCACCGGGCTCAGGGATGACATTAGCCACCTGTGAAGAAGGCAGCAGATTATAATGTACCATATATTGTAGGGCAGTGACTGTACAGCAGGTAAACGTGCTCCTGACAAACACCATAAAATATGACTTACATTTCCTGGGATGCCAGGTGGTCCCCTCGCTCCCCCTTCACCCTACGGCAAGAGACAATACATTAACACTGTCTGCATACTAAATGAGACTATTACAGCTAATACAGCATGGCAGCCATTACTGAGACAGAAGTGGGCCGCTCTACTACTTCAACACAGTGGGATCACACAGCCAGAAATCAGCATTTGCGTTTGAATAATGCTTGACATTGTATTTGTTGTACAGGATATGAAACAAGCGGCGTATTTTCTCATTTACCTTGTCGCCCTTGTCACCTTTCGGCCCAAATGGACCCTCCTTTCCTCTTTCTCCCTGTGAAAAAGAAGCCAAGATATACATTTTGAAGAAAATTCACACAAATACCACAGACCTTATTTGAACTTTTAAAACAGGAAAATAGGGCCTTTTTCTAACAGGAAGTAGGAAGTCAAGTGCATCTGAAAATGGCATTTGGAAAAATCAGCAGTCCTTGAGGGTTCCCAGGAGGGTTACCCAGCCACTCACTAGTTTATTTGACCAGAGGTGATCATTATTGCATAGCAATATAACGGTGGCCTAAAGAGGATGTCTCCCTATGCACAGTTTTATAAGCAATCCAATACTAAATCAACACAATGTGACACTTTTATATCCATAGCTTAGATTGTATAGTAAAGAACTACTCAACACTATAGTCTAAAGTTTATAGCTGTGAAATAGTACACTCCACTGTCCATACTTGATAAAAAGCTTTGAGGAGCATACAGTACGTCGTCCCACTCACCTGAACACCCCTGTCTCCTCTGGATCCATCAGCACCTGGTTGTCCGGCGGAACCAGCTAATCCCTGTACATGAAACAATGCATGCTCATACAACGTGTGACATGTTTCCTTACCTAACAAAATATACAAAACCAAAAAAAAAAAGAATAATGTCAACATCTGTGAAAACTCACTCTCTCCCCTGGAGGTCCCCTCGGTCCGGGAGGCCCGTCGTCACCCTGTGTGTGTGTGGAGGGGGGCAGACACACAGCCGTTTAAAGGTCAAATATGCATTTGGAAAACACACATGCTGCAAATGTCCTCAGCCACATCCAGTTGTGTTTCTCTGAGTATAATAAAGTGACAGTACCTTAGAGCCGGGCTTGCCAGCAAAACCATCTGCTCCGCGTTCTCCCCTGGGCCCCTTCAGAGACACAACAGTTAGATTGAGACTACATGCTCTAAAAAAACAGAAGCATTGCCAGAAGCATTTATTGGATACTGTACGTACTGTAAAGGTGAAAGCCACCACAACCCAGTTTAGCCGTCATATTCAATTTATTGTCAATTACATGTCCCCGTTATAAAAAAGCAGTTTCTTTATAAAACTGTGGTTTGCTTTTAATGGCGGTTGTCTAGCCTGATAATCAGACTGAATTGAAATCACGTCGGAAATGAGCTAAATGATGCTGAGGTGTAGAGCTGGGCAGAACTTAGAAATATAGATAACAATTCTTCATGGTTCCGTCAATATGGGGCAACAGGAGAACCCCTTTCACATTACACAATGGACTCCTGGGCCAATGTTCATATCAAATGTTTGACTGGTGCAGCTTTAAAGTGTAGGTTAGTTCAATGCTTGCACAGAAGGTAAAAATAGAAAAAATGAAAAAAAAAATTGTTGACACTGACCGTGGCACCGTCATTTCCCGGAAGACCATCCAGACCGTCTTTACCAGGCAGACCCTTTGTAGATCAGCGAAAATGAATTAGATTCAGCGACATGGACACAGAACCCACGACACAGATTAAAACATCAACGGCTGATTAAAAATGAATAACATACAATATTTATTTGAGAAAAAGAGGCCAACTCACAGACTTCCCAGACTCTCCTGGTTTTCCGGAAAATCCGATCTCACCAGGAAGACCCTTCGTAAAAAGAAAGAAACAGGTAGGTAGGTGAGCACATTCATTCATTCTGTAACATGTATTATGTTGCCATAACAAATGATCATATTTAAGAATTGTCTGGGTCTTGGTCTGTGTGTCTTGGTCACTTACAGGCGGTCCAGTGTGTCCTTGGTTGCCTGGTTGTCCAGCTGGACCCTGAGGACCCTGGCAAAAAAAAAAAAAAAAAAAAATGGCATCAATGAAATACAGCCCCGGAAAAAATTAAGAGACCAGTCTGAATTTTTCTTCAATCTTCATCTCTACATTACTTGCTCTAAATGACAATATTTGTATTGTGAATTTGGTAGAAATGTTGTCAGTAGTTTATTTATAAAAACTAAATTCTACTCAAACATATGCCTTTAAAGAGTAAAAGAAGATACACTGAAAATCTGGAGTGGTCTCTGAATGCTTTCCGGAGCTGTATATTCATTATGTATTCTCAAACCCAGTTAACACTAGTACCAGTGGACAGCCACTAGAGGGAGGTATTAACGCACTGTTCACGTTGTTCGTTCAACATTGGATACCACACATTAGATACACCAAATTAATTGACATAACCTGTTGGTTTAAATCCATCCTGATTATATTCCCTCTGTTCAAACATATGGTGAGGACACGCACATTAATTAGTCTAAATAACTCCTCGAGTAATCCTTGAGGCATAAGAACAAAAGCTATACATAAACAAGAGCTCGTCAAAAACAGGTTTGTTACCAACATGTGTGTACACATTGTGTGCTATGAAACTGAAATGTGTTCTTACAGCGGTTCCGGGAAGGCCATCCACTCCAGGCAGTCCATTTTCACCTTTCTTTCCCTGAAAAGAAAATAACAGTTAAAAAAAATTAAAAATGCAGGCAGGTATTACATAATGCAAGTGTTATTACATGAAAAGTGACATTGTATTACATGTTTATGTTGTATTACATTATGCGTTGTTATGATGCAATGTCACCGTCCTCTGTAAAAAACATGTTCAAAAACTGCTGGAGCTAAGCTTAACTATCATATCAGACCTCTGCAAACGGAGAACCACGGACAGCTGATGATAGCTTTGATGCAGTGGAGGGGCGAGAGAGAGTCAGTGGCTCAATCTATTCTATACCAAGTCAACCATAAACAGCCATACTCTATCAGCGCTGGCAGCAGGGGAGAGACCAGCCCATTATCTACTGCTCTCAGCCCTATACCTTCACCCAATTCCCACAACCCCCACACTCCGTCACACTCTCTGCCTGTGCATCTTTATCTGAGGTATAACAACCCACAATACTGGAGAAAATGGGTCAAGCTCCTCACTACCTGACTGTTGTGTTAGGATTCACTTGGAAATTATTTCTGCAGGGCTGTGAAAAGGCTTTGGTGGCACCTCCAATGATATGATTAGAAAAATATTTTGTGTGTCATTGTTTTCATCAACATTTAAAAGGTGGCACTTTTTACCACTACGTATAGCGGGTCCAATTGATCCCTTCCACAAGATCATTTCACCCCTCCCCTTGGGGAAAGTTGTGTCGTAGCACAGAGTGTTTTGCATGGGTCAGTGTTCTAAAACCATAATGATTATATCATTTGTTTTTATTCATGTGGGTAAAAAACCTGAGGTATATATAGTCACTATTACTTGAAAGAAATACAATTCAAATGTTCTGGAAAATCATAAATAGAAAAAAGAAAATGTCTCATGTTACCCAGTTCTCCCCTACTGTAAACCTGTTCAATCTGGACAAAGGAGGACAAAGTGCATTTCCGTGAATACAAGAGTAGTTAGTGGCCAGAGGGGGTTTGTATCTCCTCGCCTCTGCTGCCCAGCAGAGCAGCTGCTAATGTTCGATCCTACATGTAGCTGATTGGATTGTAATTGATCCCAGTAGCAAGGGGCAATGGAGGTCACTGTTTGTGTTATTGTTTTAGAAAGACCAACTTATAGGATGAAATGCACAGGACATGGATTTTTCTTTTTGTGTTTGTGTGTGTCTTTAAATGTTACGTGTGTGTGTGTGTGTGTGTGTGTGTGTGTGTGTGTGTGTGTGTGTGTGTGTGTGTGTGTGTGTGTGTGTGTGTGTGTGTGTGTGTGTGTGTGTGTGTGTGTGTGTGTGTGTGTGTGTGTGTGTGTGTGTGTGTGTGTGGTGTGTGATCATGCGATGAATTACTTATTCCCTCGGCTGACATAATACATAACTTCATGTAAAAAGTATTTTACAATAACAACATACACATTTGTCCTTTTTTTTCTCTCTCTTTTCTTAGTTTGTATGTATTGTCTGGTGTTGTTTGTTTGTTTGCTTATTGTTACAAAAAAAACTAAATAAAAATAATTATACAAAAAAAAAGAAATGCTTAATGTTTTAATTACACAATGCTGTGTGTCAAGGGACCATGCAATGGAGGGAAAAGGAAATGAAGAGAAACAAAGACAGTTGTTGTACCAGCACAGATAACATCAACCCTCATTAGCATTAGAGTGTTTCAGCTATAGTTCTAATCCCATTGGACATTGATAAACACAGTTATGGGAGTACAAAGCAAACTTCCAATTACAGCAGACTCAAGGCTATTGTTGTGGGAGAGCTTCCCTGGAGGAATAATAATCTCATTTCAGTCAAACTCACTAGTTTTTTTTCTGCATATGTCAAGTCCTATTAAAGCAGTGAAAAGCATAGACTTCCATAGAAGCCAGAGTGCAGGGAGCATAAATATGGTGCAGTGCAGTTATTATTCGGAAGACGTCTTGTTTCAGTAAACATTTGTCTGAAGCAAAGATGCATCGTTTGTGTTTTAATAATGTTTTACTCATGAGTTATTGATCTCGGAGGTTTAAACCTTTGTCAATGTATTTTCAGCTTTACAGCAGTATGGAATGTCCACTTCATTCTGGACATTGTATTTCATCGTTATTCTCCACATTTTGCATTTTTGTCCGTGCATAAAATGGATATTGCATAATGCATATGAGATTTAATTGTGTTTTGATGGGTAACATAATTCATCATAGGAACAGGACAGGAATTGTGCTTGGGGTCAGGTTAAAGTCAATGACAGATCATGGATATGATTACATGTAAATAACATGTAGTTCTCCTTCTCCCAATCACTTTTCTCAACTATCTTCTACAAATATCTTCCGGTAACCGTAACTAAGTGCAGTTTATATTCCAGACATGCTCCAGCATTCACAAGACTGTTTCCTTATTGTGTTTTAAGCACTTGCAAATGAGTGGCTTGTACAGTAAATGTCACATCGAAGAAGATAAGTTTATTTTGTGAATCGTAATAACGATACAAGCTGCTTACAACCTGTCCCTTCACATCATGGTCTCGTGAACGGTATCTCACATTTGGCCTTTCACAGAAAAGGGCAAGAGATAAGACAGCAGGAAGCTTACTGTATATGAACGCTTCAGGGACAGACACTGTCTTGCCCTGAATCTGGCCTTGCAGGCAGACTGTCAGATTGTCTACAGAATGAAGAGTTTGCATTGTGTTAAATGCGCTATACCACCAAGTCGAATACCTATGTCCTTCTGTCCGAATATATCTACTCTGATTCTCATGGTTAAATGTAACCTTACGTCACGTTACAATTTATTAAGCTGACTCTTTTATCCAAAGCGACTTACAATAAGTGCATTCAAACCATGGTGGTACAACCTCAGAACAGCGAGATTCACCCAAGTACATTAGCTTCAAATAAACCAAACTACAAAGTGCCACATGTAAGTGTAACATTCACAACACAAGTGCTAGTTTTATTTTTTGACTTGTTCAGATAGCAGTCACGTCAAAAGTAGATTCTTACCTTCTGGCCAAACTCTCCAGGTTCCCCAGGCAGACCCAGTTGACCCGGAAGGCCCTGAGGGAAAAACAATGATCAGCTAGCGGTCATATCAACTGCTCAGCCACTGCATCTGAACAGGTGACTTTTCCATAGCAACACAATATCAAAAGCATCATAAAAAAGGGAACATTTGGGAAGGAAGTCATAAATCCTTCAGAGTAATAAAGAGGTAACGATGCTTACAGGAGGGCCAGGGGGGCCGTCAGCCCCGGCAGGTCCAGGAGGTCCTTCAGGTCCCTGAGAACATGAGGATGTTTTACACGTGTCATTTAAAACACAATATTACTTATATTACTAATGGAGATTACAGTTACAGTTTATACTGTTCTTTAAAAATAAATACAGCATGTACATTGAAATGTGTATTGTTGCGGTTATTTCAGGCCAATTCCATGCAGAGAGAATACACCACAATGTAGATAGAAGTGTATTTATTTGTTGTTGTGTTCAAGTTGAACACAAACATAATTTTTAATGCTGGTATTGACCCTGAATTCATATTCTGCCACCACATAATTTTCATACTACCGTACACACTCTCTATTCAACCTTTAATAAGTCAAATGTGATACTGTTTCATCTTTGAGCATTTACTCACCGCTTCGCCGCGTAAGCCATCTCTTTGAACCTGAAAAAAATGCAGGAAGAAATAATCACATTTTTATTGTCTTATCATTATTTTCTAATGTGAATATCATTGTCAGATTGTTTGTGCTACTTCAGTGTAACTACTATGAAGGAATGTGGCCATGTAAAATACACCTGCTGACCCCTTATCTCACACAAATGGTATTTATAGCGTTTCAAAGCAGCGTTTTTGAAAGGGTTTATAAAATGGTGGAAAATAGTCAGATGAATAAAAAAAGGCCAGTACATGTCCTATAGCAGAACAACAATGATTGTAATGCTTGTTTATTCCCACCACATACCCCCCACAAAAACATCTGTTTATGTTGAAAAATAATGGAAAATATTGATCCATTATCAATTTAGCTTCCATTGACACGTAGTATGTCTGTTAAAATACGTATCTACTCTCTAGATACGTGTTTTAAGTTAAAGTGGGTCAGCAGGTCAGACCTGTCCTTGATTGTCTGTTTTTTTCTTAAATGAAATTCATAAAACCGCATTAAATGAACATAGATCAAATGTAGAACTTTGTCTTTAACTGCATGTTGTTGTTTTGTTTTTGTGGTGTTGTTGTTGCTGCTACTCATCTTTCCACCTCCATTACTGCATTATGTACTTCACCGCATAACAAGCCTGTCATTCTGAAGAATCATACTCTTATACCCTATCGGTCCATTGTTGGTACTCACCACATCTCCAGGTAATCCGGGAAGGCCTCTCTCCCCCTGTGTCATAACAGTGCACACAACAAGGATGAATACCCCGTCATTAGAATCAAGAAGCTCTCAGAGTACAAGAGCCTCGGGCAGTATGCTAATGATACGGAAGCCACCATAATTTATGAGACGACGTGTAACCCTAAAGTGTGCACTTATTGTAGGCATATAGAAGAAAGTGAAACGTGTGTGTAAAGCACCACATAAATTCAATTATCCGTGCATATGTGTGTGTGTGTGTGTATGCATGTGTGCGTCCTAGAGCATGCATATGGGTGTGGTCTAAGAATTTATGTGCACCCCCTGGAAGAATCATCAAAGTCAGTTATTACAGACAGACAAATAAAATTGAATTTTTTTTTCTCAGACAAATGAGTGGGCTGACTTTGATGGTAGGCACAGAGGAGACTGAGGAATGTCTGGAGAGAGCAGACAGTGGCTTGGGAAAACTGATGAGGCCTCGTTTGAAATGATTTATATCAGCGCGGCTTAATAAAGTTATATGCTTACGGCAATGTGCTCTTTGTAATCTTTTGTAATCAGGTGAACATGGTGTTTTGCATACAGCTTAAGAGTGAGTGGTTTGGGGTTGAGTGGGTTGGGGGGGCATACTGTACCTTGCTGCCTTTGAATCCGCTGGCGCCGGGCAAGCCAATTCCTTTGGTTCCCTAATAATGTATGTAACATCTTCATTAATACCAAAGGTGACTCATGGATGTATATCTGTGGTTTATGACTGCAGCAACTTAAATATCCCAACTTACATCTTTCCCGGGAACGCCAGGTTTCCCAGGGAATCCATCCAAACCAGGCTCACCCTAAAACAGAAAGTATTAGAGAAAGTGAGCATGACGTATTGCATATTTCTCAATACAATGTAAGGTTTAAATAAACATTGAAGATTTTGTTATTCAAAACACCCAATGTCTGTGTTTTGTGTGTGTGGAAATGGGTCTGTACACATAGGAATTGATGTTTAGTTTTTAGCAACCAATTAAAGTTGTGTATACAGTAGTTAGCATGTGCAGCAATAGACAGTACCATGGATTCACATTTAAGAGCGAAACACTCAAGCTTCATTGTCAATAAAATTTAAATTTAAATTAAAAAATTAAATCAAAATAACAAGACAAGCCAGTAGGTCTCTGCTTGTTTCTCAACACATCAATGACTTGGCTGATTTGAGCTAAAGGCTGACGTCAACATGCTAACCTAGTCATGCTTACAACGTTTACAATATATTTGTTAATCTTTGGTTTAGCATGTTAATTTGCTAAAATCTGCTGATCATTATTGTAAACCAAAATATAAAAATATAAACATTTTCAATTCTGACCACATGGTGGAACTAGATGAAAAAAACAAGTTATCACTAAAAATCAATCGACAGTTCATTTGGTGGGCTGATAAGGTAATCCATTCGATGGTCGTTGAAATATTATGTTCAAAACTACAAATCTAAACCTCATGGTGACGCTTTAGGAAAAGAAACAGCATCACCAAAGCCTTTATGAAACATCATTTGGGAACCCAGAATGTCTGTACCAAATCTTCTGCCAGTACATCAAGTACATACAAGTTATACCAATGGATACATATATGCAGTCAGCAGATAACCAAGGTCATGAGGATTCATCTCATTCTGTTCCAAGTTTCCATCCTATCGTTTACATGTTTCTCTGTGGACCAGTGATGGACAGACTAGCATCCCCAGAGCCACGCTGCTAGCATGGCTAATGGAGAACACATTTCTAAAGCAGTGGACAGTGCTGTGTGCAACTCACAACAGAACCACTTGACTTTTCCAGACAGCAAGCATTGCCCTGACCTCAACCCCAGGTGTCTCCTCGGAAGCACTTATTCCCTTTAGCGCTTTACTGAGGGAAGTGCTTTTCCAGTTTTCACCTACAGGAAATTGCTTACTGACTGACTGACTGACTGACTGACTGACTGACTGAGAGCACTGGATCTGACATCAGCATCAATGGAGCCTCAGTATGCCTAGAACCTGCTACACATCCTCATGACATATGGGAAAGTAATCAATGTACTAATTCCTTGTTTACTATTGGTTCATTGTTAAAGCCATTTAAAGCCTCTGGAAACCTGGTCTAAAATACTAAAACTCAATATATGACAGCAAAGTCAGGTGTCTCAATAAGCTTTAACAAAAATCTGATTGAAAATAAATGTTCATAAATGTCATAAAATGTCATTAAAAGAACAGCTTTTTCACTGTCCAGACCATTTGACAGGTCTGTGTGGGTGTGGCCGTAACAAAACTGTCCCCATGGCAACAGGCATTGTTTTTATTGAATGTTTGGACAGAGAACTGCAGTGATTTCTTCAAAATACTTATTGTGTAATAAGAACCAGTGCATAGCCCCCCGCATCTAAACCGAATTTGGTAAAGTTTGTCAAACATACTGTAAATGACGATATCCTTCATTTGGATTGATAAAATATGCCTAACTCATTTCAGATGCTTACTAGCATGCAACAAACTCTCCAAATTGCATAGCTAGAAGGATTTTGTGGATGTGCGTTTACAGGGACTTTATATTTAAATGCTAGTTGACAATTCTGCATGATACAAAAGGAAACGTAACAACTGTTTCTTATATCTTCCTGTTGTGATGGATCACAAAAAAAAATCCTCTTGACAACTTGACATCAGTCGGAATCCATTTTGACGCCTAAAGATAACCTGTTTTTTCTGATTCCATTGTAGTCTGAACTGCCACTGTAACATCCTTGTGCTGGCAAAGGTAGAAAGGTGCTGCAGCTCAACCGAAACTTTCAGACATCAACAAAGCCCTGAATGAGCTGTATTATGGCCAAACCCCCCCCCCCCCCTTCCCCCACACAATCCCAGACAGGAAGTTTGGCCAGTGAATCAAGGAAGCCACATCTGTTTGCACGATTACGCCCCCTTCACTTTCTCGGTTCCTCTGAGAAAGAATGCCCCCCCCCGCCCCCCCGCCCACCCCTCTCAGAAGTTAACCCTCAGGTTTTGCAGTATTTACTCAATTTAGCCCATGTTCAATCTCACATCATGATTCAAATCACAGGACATGCTGGGAAAACATGGAAAGTAGTCGGGTGTTCTCGAGCAAGTTTTCCTGAACGTATAGAGCTACGCGGCCAACACCAACAGTTGTATCAGGTAACTCCCATGTAAGATGATGTGGAACTGTGTGAATGTGATGCATGGGCTGTTTACATGCAACCAACTCAAATTTGATTTCTTATGTAGAATTACTCACCCTTGTGCCAGGAGTTCCCTTTTCACCTTTTGTACCCAAGTCCCCCTAGAACAATTAAAACACAGCAACGTCATCATGTAATGTAAAATTATTTAATTAATTTTAGAAGTGATTATTAGCTGAAGTGCAGATTATACTCACAGAGACACCTTTAGGTCCTGGCTGGCCGGTGCTTCCCTCATCCCCTTGAATGCCCTATATATAACAATGTAACAATATTTTATTAGTGGAAGAAGTTATTGACTTGGGGCTCTTTTTTTTTGTTACTGACTCAGCAATATACAACAGGCCAACTGGGGAAGTACTGACTCAGAGCCAATGTTAAAAAAGTAAGTGACCAACTAGGAAAGCTTGAAACCCTAAAAAAGAAACAGCCGTTGTTCTGCACCCTTGTTAGCCTGGCTGATATTTCAAGCAATTAATTTCATATGTTCACGCACTGGAAACATTACACGCTATTGGACAGTATGACTGAAAACATAGCTTATCTTTGCTCTTTTGGTTTAATACAATTAGCCCAAAAATGTAAACATACTTCAGGTATTAAGAATATACTTATATATGTATATAGTCTACTACATACCTGCACATATGTAAGGATAAATCCCGCCAACATCTAATTTTATCACTACTGTATTACCAGTCTACCAATAGTATTCTATTCTATTTCAAAAGTATAAGGCCTATATTTTATCCATTTATATCTTCGACGCCTCTTACCACTTGTTTGATTGTCTTTCATTTGCATAGCATTGTTGGACAGAGCATGAGAACTAAGAATTGCTATACTGAGGACTGCTTCTGTAACAGTTGTGCATATGAGAATAAAATAACCTTGATTGTTAGCTTCATTTTGAAAGGGTATTTGGCTGGAAGTGTAGCCCTATACTAAACTAGTATGTAGCACAGCACTGTCTACTGATGGGTTAATCAAATCAGTCACTTGTGTCTTGTAAATAATGAATGGTTCAATGGACATTTTTCACAAAAGACAGCTTGACATGGCACAGGGGAAAAGCACTGCCAGCTGTAAATGATACAATTAATGATGGCTGAATTCCATTTGGCTCACTGTCATTGTAAATGTTATTGATAGCGTAGCACCTGTGCTGTTCCCGTATTTTGCTGCTCTGAAATAGGCCTATTATACTGTAATGTGAAGTAAGTCACCTGTCCTATAATCTTAATCATTTTTTATATGATTTTTTTGTTAATATTTCGAGCGAAAACCGAAAATCCGACAGCCAGGAATACAGTTTCCTTGGTAACTTGGTAGTAAACGATTGCCTTCATCTACATCTATCATACAAAGAGCCAGCTCAGCATAGTGTTTGAGACTTTTTTCTGGCCCCCTGATAAGTCCAACATTCACTCAAAATGTAATCCCTGGAATACCAGTTGAAGTTAGAAAGCTGAAAAGTTACTGTTTCAGTGCTATAGACAGCAGCAAGGCCCTGAGTTGTGTTTACAAAAATATTTTAGTCTTACGCTTGGTTCCAGGTTCCTCAAAATACTTTAGTTTTGATTAATGATGATATAATTATTCACTTCTAAGAATAAGATGCAGAGATAACATGTTTTCTAAAATAACAATAAAAAACTGAAAACTGTATAGTGCACCTTTAAATGTGTCATAAAAACCAACCAATGGGTGAAAGGTGACAATTTGTTTTCACGATCTGCTGCTTCATCCAAGGGAAAGTCAACCAAACTGCCCCTCTTTTTCACAGGAAATGGATAGCAGGCTGTGAGGTAATTGTGCATAAAACACATGTACGCCCCCTTTACAGAACAAGTCTCTATCTATGATCAGTGGCAAACCAAAATGACTTATATAATTTTTTTTTTATCAGCATCAACATTATTCTAAATCCATGTGGTGTTGGAATAAAAAAATGGGAAGACCAAATTCACACACCTTTTGTCCAGCCAGACCCGGTGGCCCTTTGTCGCCAGCCAGTCCCTTTGCACCCTAAACACACACACATACACACACATAAAAATCATACATAATTTGAATAGTTTCACAGACTCCTGATCTGAAACATCCAAAAGACTGCTTCTCACCTTGTCCCCTTTGTCTCCGGATAAGCCGTCGATACCCGGCACACCCCCAATTCCCTGTCAGATGATTAGAAAAAAAAACACATAATTAATACCAGCGTGTGCACCGTTACGATTCACCATATGAAAGAAAATCCTCCCCCACATTTCCAGGGTTGACGAGTGCCACACCTTCTCTCCTCTCTGTCCAGCAGCACCTGACAACCCTATCCTTCCTGAATCACCCTGTAAACAGAAGGCAAGTGGTTACTGTGACTGTGCTGGAAGTAACAAATAAGCATGCAGGATTGGCTGCCAACCCAGGCCACGATTCAGGCGTGCCGTGCTGTCAGAGTATCAACCTGGTAGCGTCACAGAAAAAGGTTTAGTACATGGTGGATGGAAGTTTAATGATGAACGAATGTTAGAGGTGAATTGATGGAATTGATCAAGGCGAGACACGGCAGGCACTGGTACATTTTGAGATTTTTTTGGCTATTTTGCTTCCATAGCATGCATTCTTTCTTTCATAAAAGTATAATTAAAATGTCCATAATGTACACTACATTTAACTAAACCTTGTCTGTTTGTCTATTTTTTTTTTCTTTTTTCAATACTCAAAACAAAATATCTCAACTGGTAAAGCACTTTATTAGGATTTGTTCATATCTTGTTAATTGTCTGGTTTATGATGCATTCTGTTCTTAAAAACATGCTGAAAAATATTTTTTTAAGACTTGCAGGATACATAGTTTTGTATACACTGTTTTTACATTTATAAAGTCTGTATCCAAAATCTCTTCTGTAAAAACTTTTTGATTTAATATTTGGTAAAAATTTAATAAAGATTTTAACCCAGGCTTTATTCAATCTCTACATTTTTCGGTTTTAATAGAGATGCAAATTCTCACATAGCATAACGTGATGGTAGATGGCATCTTTACATTCAAAATGTGAACTACTGTATGCACCTGCAGTGTCTCGCCTTAATCCAACAGAAGACACAGACATTTGGACACAACAACAGAAGTTACACTGCATTTCACACAGACACAAGTCAGTAAACACAAAAACACAAAGAAACTTTTGTAGTAAACGATTGGGAGCCAGAATATGCTAACAGCTGTCCACATCTTTACCGAGACCCACAATGGTCTGTTCTTCCAACCAAAGACTCCAGGAACAATGGCTTCCTATTGTCTTAAAAAAGTGTTGCACTTTTAGTTTGCACACTTATGTCATATGCAAATCAAGGAATCCCTTGGAATTTAATAAACTGGACTGGAGTGGGAAAAAAAGTAATGGCTGTTAAATTACACGGTGCCAAGAGGTCTTGCCCACCGCAAGACTTCCCTCTGCTTCGTAAACCACTTTACAAGACACAGAAGGTTGGCCTTTAATTATTTTAGGAGCTTATATCATTCCAACGCACGTCATGTCTTTTCATCACATAGATTAGACGTGAAGGCCCCATCTCTTGCCCTGCCCAATAACCAAACAGACATTATCTATACCAACACTGCTAAATGGGGGAATTGCCTGTCCTTGTCGCTTTAAAGATGCAATTACAAAGAAATCGTAGCCGGATGAATTTACTTTCTCCCTATGTGCGACTGTGACCGAGGTAGCCATTTAAAACCACAGCTTGGAGTCGCATTACGTCATGTTTTTTGTATCAGCCTTTGAAAGGTTTACAACAACAAATTGCAGCCTTCTCTGGGAGAAAGTGGAGACAGATGCTAAAGCAGAAAGCAGGAAATAGGAAAAAGCAACAGGGATGCTCTGTATTAAACTTTGATATAATGCGCTTTTATCGAACCAGCAAGGTTTCCAGCACCAAGAACTGAAAAAAATGGAAATAGATTTATCATGAAATGAGTTCCGCCGTCTGCATTACTGATGTTATCAAAAAAGAGCCCCTCTACTATTTTTTTATACGGAGATAACAGAGCTTTATACTGCAGGTACACCTGCATTATTAAAACTATCAAACCCTAAGTAGATAACACAAGATGAGAACACCATGTCCCGCCTTATATCATACGTTCTAAACATTTTAAATGTCCCTCTCTGGACAGTCTGAATGATGCATGCTGAAGATTTTGTCTCGAGGAATGAATTACACTGCGAGACTTCCAGCTGGCATTGCCAGGCAGCAGCACAGAGGCTGTGATTTGAGCTGGGTGGGCGTCTGCGTAGGCAGGCCCGCTCCGCTACATCCTCTGTGGTAACCTGTCCTGTAATTCTGATTATAAAAGCTATGAGCATTTTCCTAGCCACTCCCTGACAGAAAAGAGGTCAAACAAAGAACATAAAACACAAGATAGTTAAAAAGAAATTATGGATTTTAAGAAAGAAAAATTAGAAGAATCCAACATGGACATGCATATACAATATGCACGGCATATTTGGGTTAATATGATGCTCATGCAGCATCAGTAGAAGCAGGTGTACTTACCTTCACACCTCTATCACCTTTGATAGAGATAACTTTGCCCTGCAAATAATTCATCAATAAAGATCAATTATTATCGAGGCAGTAAGAAAAGCAGATGGGATAATAGCTGAAAGGCATGCAATCTGGATAAATAAAATGTATATGATAGTCTAAATGAAACATAGTCCTAACATAGCTAAAAACAATGTGATTTCTGTTCAAAATAAACTACTGTTGTAAATGTGCACACTTGAGGTTTTCATACAGTTTCTCCTCTTTCTCCTTTGATCCCAGGCGGTCCGAGGGCACCCTTGGTGCCAGTATCACCCTGAAAAACGTATGTTGACGCAGTGAAAAAGGAGAACAAACAACTATGGGAAATAATTAAAACTGTAGTGTTTTGTCACACACAAACTAAAGCTTCAAAGCAGTGGTAAATGACCTTTTCACCAGTACGACCTGCAGCACCGGTTGCACCGATCGCTCCCTGTGAGGAATAAAAACATAAGACATATTTCGATTCTCGCTCATCCGTGAAAATAATAGATAAGGAAAAAGTCTGGTAAAAAAAAAATCTTGGGGCTTTACCTTCTGGCCTTCAGGGCAGGAGCAGTTTGCCTCAGGGCCACTCTTTTGCTCCACAAAAGTAGGTTTAGGAGTGGGGATCTGCACAGGGGGGGCCTCTGTCACAACTTTCTTAGGGCACTGAAAAGGGAACATATAAACCGAGGGGTCAGCAGTCCGAAAAATAATAGCATGGTAGTGAGAATGAGGTGTCAGGAAGATCTGATGAGCAATTCACAATGTTCAAAATTACAATAACCTTACTGGTGACTCCACACTCTACATGTGTTTACAGGTCAGATATAATAAACATTTTCAGGTTCAAAATTGTAATTGGTGTTTCTACTAGAAACTGTTTTCATGGTGAATGTCCTCTTTCCAGCCTCTCTCTGAAACCGTTTAGTCGCTTTAAGCCCCACCTTCCAAAAAGCCCAGTCTGCTCTGATTGACCCTGAATCTAACTGCCGGTTTGAATCTAACTGCCAATTAGACTAAGGGGTATCTGGGTGGGGGGGCTATCACAGGTGGACGCAGTGATAGGTAAGGTTGGTAATAAGGGGGCATTACTTCTCCCCTTATGATGTCTTCTTTTGGAGTCTCACACCATATTGATGTTGAAAAACCAAGAAAAGGTGCATTTTGCATAATGGGTGACCTTTAACATGTTAACTATAGCGCTACATTGATATGTAAGACTGGCTGGCTGCTTGGCTAGCAGCTAACCATCACCGCTTTACTGTGTGCACAGTATTGTTGTTGTGGTATGCTTGCTACAGTAGGTCACATATCCAAAAACTGAATTCTCATGTTGACCTTGCGGTGTGTTTTAAAAGCTAAAAATGTGTGTTGTTTTAATTTAGAAACTAGCTCAGCATGAAAACAGCATATTGTTTTAGAGTGACCTGCAATTACAAGCCTGCCTACTTATCTATCTGTAACTTGAATTTGAAATACTGTAGATCTGGTCTTTTTCATGCAACGCTCTACGTAATAATCATATATTATTATAGTTGGACACATATAGTACTTGCAGAGGATTTAGTGAGTCTGCCTAAGATACTCACAGGACCATTGGGTAGATCACAGCAGGTCTCCAGCTCTGCGTGTTTGGAATCGCAGTAAATCATCATCCTCTGGAGGTCAAACTGCATGGACAAAGAAAACAGATCATCCTCAAAACCATAACCGTGGCTATCATATAACAATATCTTCAAATGGAGTTTATAAGGACATATCCTGATAAGCCTTTGGCTTCTTCCGTCACCCTTCGGACAACACAAAGTTAAATGTATGAATATATGAAAGAGAAAATTGTGTATTGTGTGGAATTGTCCGAAAGAATAATAAATAAATAAATAAATATCACTTACTCTCATAATACTTTATTTAATTACTAGTCGGCAACACGTTCAGTTTTAGACTCACATCAATTGGAACACTATCGTACAGCCTCTTCCCGATCACTGTCTTCCCTGGATATCAATGTCTTCCCTGTCTTCGATGGGCAGGGTCTGGATGAATTTGCAGTCCAGGTACAGAGACACAGCCTTGGCCTCCACTCTGAGGGCTATCTTGTGCCAGTCGCGGTCAAACAGGTTGTCCACCTCTTGGTTCTTGAACACGGCTCTGACGGCGTCCTTGGTCAGTCCCACAGCGTTGTACTCCACCGCTTTGTTCTCACCGTCCAGGCGGATGGACACCTGACAAGGATATGAGAGAGAGAGATTCGGACTCTTCGGATATCTTTTTGATATCAAATTTAGGGAATACAACAGGGACAATAACAAGCGAACCCTGCTTCAACATGCAGATTTATTGTATTACTATTACAAGAAGAGATTCCGTTTAAGAATTATGATCAGGCATCTGGATTGCGATTTGATCTTAAAGAATTAAAAAAAGGTCTGAATAGTGATTAAGCGGAGTCTATTTCTAAACTGACCTTGTATGGCCCCCAACTAGACACATAATTGTCCCATGCATTGCTATTTACATGTGGCCAACCCACCTGTGGGATTCCGTATTTGTCATAAACCTGCCACAGGTACCAATCTTCCCGTCTTGAGGTTTTCCTGAATTTGAATGTCGTCACAAAGGCATATTCGTCTGGCAGCCCTTGTGGAAACACTTGTCTGTGGAATAAAAGCACATTGTTATTGCTAACATAAACTGTCCATTTACTTGACTTTAAATCCGCGATAAACAGTTACAGTGACCCGGTTACAGTTTAGACACTGATGAACCAGAGTAAAGACACAAAATCAAACAAATGTCTATGTTATAACCTAGGAACCTTTATGTCTATGTACACTGGTTTGGTCCGGATAGATCTGTCTGACAAATAGACTTCTGAGGTGGATTAAAGGTGGAGTCAGCAATTTTGGAGAAGTGTTGAACGCGGCCTCCTACGTTTATCGATGCTGAGTTGCACAATCCTGCAAATCCTGGGCACTGCAATTTTATTCCCGCATATTTGTACGAAATTTGCGCCACTGAAGGACAACTTAATGAGGGCTCTGCATTATTACCTGTAATTCTCCTCTTTGAGAGGGGCCCTGTTTCCAAATGTACTGGGCAAAAGGTCAAGTCACATATTTACAAACATGTAGGACAGAGTGGATTGTTTGCATTATAACAGGATGGTCACTTACTCTGTCTGCTGTACAATGGGCATGGTGCCGAGGCGAACATAAGAACTTTGTTCCTCATCGTCTCTGGTTCCCAGGATATTTCTCACATTGAAGTAATCCATCAGGTCGAACCCTGCAGCAACATAGTAAAACAGCAGAGTTGGACACAAGGCAGTCTCTCACGCACATAAAGAAACACACAGGGCTCTCGAGTCGTGAGGTTGAGTTATGGTTTTGTCACGTTTCCCCGGGTCTACCAAGGTTTAATTAAGTCAGTCCCACCACCACACCCTTCTGCATCCACTGTGTCTGTGGCTTTTTAGGGAAATATTACATTCACAGTATCACTGACTGACTTGAAAATAGAGCTGTTTCTTGGCCATTCAACATTTGTTAGATTTGCTGCCAGAGAATAAGAAAACAGTTGCCGTCGTTGGTAAGTCTGAGAGTGTGTGCACGTGTGTGTACATTGCACTGCAGCTTGGGATTTGAAGTGGTGTAACCACAGACCATATTTAGGTGGTTTAGGACACTCCCTTGTACAACAAACAAGTGCTGTAGCTATGGCAATGCCAGCAGCGCGAATGCTACCACGGAAAACCGGTGGTCATGTTGTGTGGCTTGAGCTCTTCTGAAAGCAGACTTTAGTGTCATTAGTGAGCCAATAGGATAAAGACAGCCTTAACATATCACTGCGTGGCCTTAAGTACTGCAGAAAAATCTATGAAATGTGAGGTTTCCGCTGGGAATATTAACACCAGCGCACTAATCTGTCAAAGAGGAAACGTAATGTGAGAGTCTGGGCAAAAGCTTAGCGGATGGCATTAGAAATAGCCTGGAAACAGGTGGTAAGACACATAGGCTGCCCCCGTGCATTAGCAACAGAGTAAAAAATAACATTAAAAGCCAGAGGCGTCATAATAGACTGAGTAACTGAGAGGGTCAGCCGTAAGCCTCTACTACCTTGTCTGTCTGTGAAAGCCAAGTGTCTCAGATGCCCTGTTAGGGATAATAGATTACTCTGCTCACTATACATTTACCACAGGGTAGGTAGAGGGAGTTGCTCAGTGGTGGTTTGAATGCCAATTTGGGGGGACGTTCCTGGTAGACTTTTCATTCATTTTGAATCCCGTTTACTCTCTCGTATCTTTATCGTAACAGTTAGCTCTACTAGTCAGTAGGTGGTGCTGTCTTTACTTTGGCATAAAAACAACCTGTCCGCCTGGGTTTCTCATTTTCTATGCTTCCGTGCTGGCGATAGCTGGACACATTATGTATTTTAGGGATGTCTGTCCTTCTGTTGGCACTTAGACACGTACGATCAAGGTCACCGTGACCTCATGCCTCATTTATACACTATCTCAAGAACGCTTTGAGGGATTTCGTCAAATTTGGCACAAACTCACACTTTGATTAGAATATGAACTGAGTACATTTTGGAGCTCAAAGGTTAAGGTCACTGTGACCTTGTGTATTGTTAGCGCAATATTTCAAGATCCCTTTACGGGACTTTCTTCAAAGTTTTCACAAATGCCGACTGACTCAAAGATGAACTGAATAGATTTTGGAGGTCAAAGGTTACAACAAGCAACGATATGGTACAAGGTCACTGCAACAGTGACCTTGTACCATAGTGTTGCTTCTTCAGAGTTTTACCTTCTTTAAAGTATAGCCTACCACTACTGTACTTTCACTGTCCGGCAAGTGTATGCCTGGCAGAGAATATAAGTACCAGGTGGTATTTCTAGTTGTTGTTTGTGTGCTTTTGTCATAGTTGTAGTATAAATACAGAGACTTGAAAAGAAGACCATTGCAACATGCTGTTAGAAGTCGGATGGGAAAGGACCTGGCTTACTTTGAAATTTTTCATAAAACAACGAGTCATAGCAAGTGTTTCAAGTATGCTAATGCTCTTTTGAGCATGCTGTACAAAGGGGAGTTTCTTCAGCTTATCAGTTTCACTTAAGGGGTTTGCTCTAGGAAGCCACGCAGCTGTGCGCTTTGCTGGCTCTGACTCTCTGTCACCATGCTTGCACCGTGCACATTCGCTCACCGCACCGTTGCTGTGACTGTTTGCGGGCCATCTCAGCACAGAGCTGTAATTTGGACTGGCAGTGGATAGCGTATAATCAGCCCCCGAAGAAGTTATTTTGGACAGCCAAAAAACGACCAATGGGGCGATCTGCGGGAGAAGCCAGATGAGTTCACTCCCTGGGAAAAGCAAACGCTTACACTCAGCATTCTCTTGATCGGAGCAGATGGCAACAGTTGTGCAGCAGATAGTGCTGAGCCAGAGCCGCAAAGACAATCCGCAGCCTCCTGGGTTTGATCAGTTAATCTGAGGGGTCAGACTAGACAGCCCATGATAAGTACGAGTCTGACTCAAACCACAGGTCTCTTGGCTGTGGAATCACAATCAGTGGCAAATAGTCCTGACATTTTTTCACAGGGAATGACCCCCTCTCTGCAGCAGTGTACTGAGCATGTGTTGTGTTATTAGAACTGGGAGCTTATACAGGAGCTGCTGATGTAGTGACAGAAAATAGTGTTCGTCAAGTATCTCTCTGTGCTTGGCCACTATCTGAACAAGGTGAATTTTGACCTGTTTTTTTGTTTGTTTCACAGTCAAAATCAGTGAATATCTCCTCACAATCCGCTATGTAAGTAAACAAAGGGTAATTTTGACGACAAGCATTCTCCAGAATCACTCTGACTCCACTTTTAAATTGTCAACATAGAGATATTAGAGATAATAAACCACTTTCCATAAACAGCAGATGTAAAGCAGGTACAGAACAAGAAATTATAAATGAATTCAAAAAACTAAGACAGAAGACATGAAATTAAAATGTGAGTTTATCAAAAATATACTCAAAGTGCAGAAACATATTATAAAGAAGAAACATAAAGGCTTGTAGGTCCTTTCGCAGTCTGTCATGTCACTATTGTGTATGTCTTAAAGCCAGGCCACATGTTACAGAATTACTTCGTCTCGGAAAACCTCACACGTCTGTGTCATGCCAGCGAGCTTTAGACCACAGACCGCTGTGATAACATTTTGCCCCAAGAGGGGCCCACTTTGGGTTTGGGCTCTTCAATCTGACTGTGTTGTAGGAATAGAAACACCAATAACAGTCCTTCTACTTGTCCTCACTGTGCTAACAAAGAACAAAGTAAACTACATTGCTGGGGACCTGCTGTGGCCTCTTACTGTACTCCTGGTGGTCCTTGGTGGACCACACCATGGGAACAAACATAATATAGAAATCCATTTCTAAATGTGTAATCTAATAATAGATCAAATGGTGGAATAACCCCATGGCAGTACCTAAAGATTTCAAATGATTATAGTGATTAGTAGCTCTTAGTGAGCAGTGAGCACTGTTTCATTTGTGGTGCTCCTAGCTAAATGTAAAATAAATATATCAGTGTATTTATGGTGTATTCCACAATAACCTAGCATTTGGTTACATAAAAGATTCATTTTCTTATATCATCTTCCAGCGGAACAATACTTCGATGTTTAATCGAAAGACAAAAAAAATCACCCTAGAAGGATGTATTACAGAGCGTTCATAAAAGTTGACATAGTGGAACATTCAAAAGCATGAGTGTTTTTCAGTGATTTATCTTAAGTTTGCTCTAATTATTTTATCTGTTTGAAGGACAAACTTAACCACATAATTAGCACTTTCCCAATGAGGATGATGTGATAACATGTCTCGACAGTTGGAAGTCATGCTGTCAGCTCCTCAACTCCATGCTGCCAAATTACCCTTGCTTGTCAGTTCTTTACTGTGTAACCAAAAAGTAATTATTCCTTACTTGTGAGTGGATGAATTTGTGATATCAAATATGAAGCTCTGGCTACCCAACAATGCGAGCTCAGCTTCAGTGGTGAAAAGGAGTGCATATACTCAAGATCTGTACCTATAATTTTAATGCTCTTGGATTTGCATTGTATTGCTAAATAAACTGTATATTACAACCCTACAACATTTCAGAGCAAAATTGTACTTTTTTACATCCAATAATACAGTATTATGGATGTATAACTACACTTTTACTTTTTCCATTTAACGGAAATGTTCTGTAGGTAGGCCTACCTTGTAGTATAAGTATTTCCACATCTTGCAAGTGCTTTTTTCCCTAAGTAAATTATATAATACCTCATCTTGTAGGGAACCCATGGAACAGTACTATGGAATACAAAGAGTCAGCCTGTCGTTTTCGTCCAGCACAGTTCTTCAAAGACATACTGAATCTGCAGTCAGTCTGGTAAATGGACTTGTATAGCGCTATATCTCCGTTATTCACAGACTCAGAGCGCTTTACACATTGTTTTTTGTACACATTCACCCATTCACACACACATTCATACACCGATAGCAGCAGCTACCACGCAGGGTAGGCTTTAGCACTACGGTGCTAAGCTAACTAAGCTAACTATCGGGAGCAATTTGGGGTTCAGTGTCTTGCCCAGGGACACTTCGACATGTGGCGGGGAGACGGGGGATCGAACCTCCGACCCTGCACACCAGAGGCGAGCTCCCTACCCACTTCGCCACTGCCGCCCCGGTGGTTGAGTGTGCATGTTATGTCTACATGGAGTTCCTCTAGGTGCTCTGGTTTCCCCCTTTAGCCTGAAGACATTTAGATTAGATTAATTGGAAACACCCAATTGGTCGTAGGAGTGAATGTGCTTGTTGAAGTTTCTGGTACTGTGAGAAACTGGCTACCTGTCCATACCTCTCATCCAGTGCATGATGCCTGCAACAACACCGAAAAGTACTAGTGGGTAAATACATCTCCCCATTAGAAAGCTCACTACCATCTTTAAATATTGATGATTTGATATTTTAATGGTCAGAGTTTGGTGAGCTTCCTTCCATTTGATAGAGACCTGTATAGCCTGACAAGAACACATTTCCTTAACTTTTGTCTGAACAAATAACTGGATATTGGCAAAAGGTCTTTAATTTGCTATCAGAGACCCGTATCAGTATCTGATGTTTCAGTAGGACTTTATAAAACACAGAATTCACCACGCCAACATCTCTTTTTCCATGCGGTTCAACCTAGCAGGAGTCCAAACAGTCAGGTCTGGGCATCTGTTTTTTCTCTCAGTATGATGGATGTGGGTGGGAGACACAGACAGGAACTCAGATCCCCCAGAAGACACTCCTATAACAACATCCGACCTTTCTGGATAAACGCTATACGAGAGTTCTGAGAAACCCTTAAGCAGCTTGGACTAAATGTATGAGAGCATCACATGATACAGGACTAGCAATGCACTTCACTTAACTAGTACTAGAAACAAACTACCACTGAACTTTAAAATCATAGCACCATTCAGAGGAAAGTATTGCTGTTTTGAAGTTATCCACCTCTAAAAAAATAGTTTTCCTTTTGGAACATTTTCAGAAATTAGTTTATTCCCCTGTTTGCTGGGTAATGAGAGATCACATCTGTATAGTAAATATGAAGCTACCATAAACAGCTTTTTAGCTTAGCTTAGCAGCGAAACAGCCTAATGTTAAACTTTTCCTTTAATCATGTAGTCTTTACATTTTGTTAAATCTCTCAATGCAGGTTGCTGCAACTTTGCCAAAAAATTTAACTTCATATTCAATGTGAATTATAACACCTTTCAAGCAAGTCTGTAGGGTCTAGTAATTGACTTTTGTATCAAATGGAAAATGGATGGAAGCCAATGTCTACAATGAACAAAATGCATTCACATTTCTCAAACACGGAAGCTTGGATCCCAGAAATATTTGCTGGTAAGTTAACTGGGAAAATTCATGCAAAGTTTAACCTTTAAAGCTTGTGAGTGATAAGTGTCTACACCGTTAAAAATATATTTGTGGTTGTGTGTATACAGTAAGTAAAACAGCTAAATGTGGAAGTGTAGTAGATGCTCTGAACAATAAATAGCGGACTTTGTTTTTGACACGGCGATGTGTGTTGCCTTTTGACAGGCAGCAATTTGCACATACCTGGAACCTCTGTGAGACCATAACTGGTGGTGTTGGGCTTAAAGCGATCGGGTTGAACCTTCATGTTTGGACACAAGACATCTGAGGAGAAGAAAGACAATAGCTCAGTTAGACATACTGCAAATCACCATGTCATGATCTTTTGGGTACAAAAGGCAATATACTACAATATAGGCCAAGAGAACTGCTCAAACACTTGTATTGGTTACCTTGAACCTTCATTTTGGAAATTGTTAGCCTCATAGCATAATTGCCTAAATCATATTTACTCTATTACTATTCTACTTTTACTATACATACATATACTCTATTCTACATCTACTCTACTCTACATCTACTTATCGTTAGCCTAATAGCATAATTGCCTAAGTCATATTTTAAGGGTTATAGAGTAGGGTAAAGTAGATGTAGAATAGAGTAGATGTAAAGTAAAAGTAGAGTAAATATGATTTAGATAATTATGCTATGAGGCTAACGAAATGTCATCATACTGTGTTATTGTTTACTTACAAGAAGCAGTGACTCTGAAAGTTTGTAAGGGGTAAAATGTGTTAAAAAGTTACAGAAATGTTGGCTAGTTTATGACATTGATGATCTGAGGAGCAGCAGAGCAGACGGACTGCCCTCCATCTCTCCTCTATAGTGTGTCTGGGGACTGCAGGCAGTGTGTGGGCGGGGTTGGGGTGACACATTCACAGGCCTAAGAAGCTGTAAAAGTTTTATATTTCAACACACACACATATTTCTGTGATGGTGATGACAGTGAGAAAGGCAACGCCATCAGGAGAAGTTTTTATTGGCAGGGAGGTGGGTATTCTTGCCAAGATGCCAGCTTCATTACTAAAGAACGTGCAGATACGGATAATTGGTGTGTGTGTGTGTGTGTGTGTGTGTGTGTGTGTGTGTGTGTGTGTGTGTGTGTGTGTGTGTGTGTGTGTGTGTGTGTGTGTGTGTGTGTGTGTGTGTGTGTGTGTGTGTGTGTGTGTGTAAACATTGGCTTGGAGAAGAGCTTTGACATTTTTAAATGGTTGGTTCACCCTAATTAGTCTATGACTAACAACAAACCTACTTTGTCGCTTGAAGGCTGGGAGCTTTGTTTATGGTCCTCACAACATTTAACATTTATAGAAGACGGTATTTCAGAGACATCGCTATCAACAGTTTTTATTGGAACATCTCTCCAGCAGAAAAACACTTCTGTGGGCTCTCTGGATAGACACATTGCTGTCACAACTTTACAGACAGATTAGCAGCATGGCTGAACAACAATGTGCTTCTCAGAATACAATTAAGTAACTTTACCTTTTACCTTTACCTTCTTCATTGCATTGATGCAGTATCTGTTGCAGCGGTTATGTAAGATTACACTCAACCTATACGTCTTCATTAAATAGCAAGGCTGCAACAGAAGAAGGGTCCCAGCTAGTGCTGCATAGTGTTTAATGTTCACAAATCAGTATTATTTGATGATGATCCCCTGCATTCATTTTACAACTGACAATGTGAATATGAGTTAACCTTCACACCGTAAGACAGAGCTTCTCAAATGGTGGGGAGCGCCCCCCTGGGGGGGCGCCGTGAGTTGTCAGGGAGGGGGGGGGGGGGGCGCGGGTGGCCTTGATTTTCAATTGAAAAATAAATAAATAATAATAATTTTTTTGTGCTAGCGCGATGTGTGCTTGTGTATGGTCATATCCGCGCGAAAGGCCGCGATTTGCAGTAAATAAACGTCCACATGTGTCTCCAAGTGTCTCTGTATGCTATTTAAAAATAAATCAAGCAAGTAGACTAATAATGACATTAATGAATTATAGGTTATCGCATCACAGAAGGCCTATTGGCCTATAATAATAAAAAAAACACCACCTTAACTATGTTTACAGTTTAAATTGGTTTTGAATGAAATGCAAACCTCAGTTAATCATTTGCTCTTGTTTCTCTGTCCTGAGATTCACACAGACTGAGTAGTCTTGTTTAAATGTTACAAATTGAGCTAATAAACTGAACTTAAATTTTTTTTAAGTAGCTGCAGAAGTTATCTCAGCTAATTTTATAATCTAACATCTAATTTGATAATAAGGTGATTGTATGCAGAATGCTCATGCCAGAAACTCATACAGTGGTTTTGTACAGATAAATAAATAAATATTAGCAGGTTCTCAACAGTATTTCAATTTAGGGGGGGGGGGGGGGGGCGCGAAAAAATTTCTGTCCCCTAGGGGGGGCATGACAGAAAATAATTGAGAACCACTGCCTAAAACACATCTACCTATTTTTGATTATGTTTGACAGCCTATCAGCGCCTTGTCATCAGGATGTAATCAATCTGCCCAGAGGAACTTCTCATTAAACCTAATATTAGCCAAACAAACTGACGGCTTACTGACTGTCAGTCTAACATGTTATGTGTGGCTGAAAATATATCATAGTGTGGCGACACCCCAACTTCCCTAATAGGCCCTAGTTATCAGATATCAACCGAAACCGTTTCTGTCAAATCCTGTAATTTGCTTGAGTCACAGCTTCAGAAAAAATCCCCACGTCAGAGTTGCTTTTAACCTTTGCAACTTTCATTATGAGGACAGCTCTCTTGGCTTGACTTGCAAAACCCAAAATAATCCCTAATAGGAAAACCAAAGTAGCTTAATTAACCACCAGTATTTGCACATTTGTTGGGGTAATGTAAGTGTTATCTCCATTTAGCATGGCTTATTGCTCATTTCAGCTGTGTAGAGTGTGTCCTTTGTGTCTGTCTAAAGTTTGTTTAGCAGTGTAATTAAAGGGGCCTTTTTGAAGCAATAATTAAAGATTTCAGAAAAAGATACTTGATTTATATTTTTTTTAAGAAGAAAGTCTCCAAAAAGAAAATTCCCATTCTGTGATTGAATGGAAGTGCGTCACTCTCTTTTTAAAGACAATGTTGTTGCACAGTTCCCTGAGACTTAGCATGCTAGATAGTTTAGCTACTCCCTGCACTTGCGGCCCTAGAGGTATAATTTAGGGATCCGGCTGTGAGTTAAAATGGAAGCAATGTCAAACGTGCATTTGGAAATAAATCTCTCATACAGGTTTGTGGCATCAGTAGAAGCTTTAGCATTACGCACCTAACAACCACCTATTTGACTGCAGACAGACTAATACATGTTTAATTCCTACCATCGCTTTTAACTGTCTCCATTGTGGCTAATGCATTTTTTTAAACACACTAGTTGTTAGACAAGGGCTTTGATATTAGAGTTCTATGTCACCGCTGAGGTCAAATGAGGTTGTGTGTGTGATGTTGTAGCGAGACCACACATGCCCTAATGAATTGGCACAGCACATAATAAGCAGTGGCCCTTTTTAAAGCTATGGATTAAAAGGTGAAAACATTTAACATGGACACTGGAGCGGCTTCCCTGGGACACACTTGAAACATTAGAGCTGTAATTTTCTGGGTGAAAATAACTCGCATTGCTCAGTGAGCCAGTTGTGCTGACCACTGATATACTTACCCGCTCGTTGTGATTTTAGAGATTATTGAAATCTCAATGTAAATTTAGCCTTTGGTTGGTCTGAACATGCATGTACGGCATGTTTTATAAAAAAAATATAACCCACATTATGAGTGACAGACTGTAATCTATGGAGTCAAGGAGCAAGGTCAAAGGGCAGTGGCTTTAAAATGAATCTCCCTGTGGCCCTAGCAGCAGTGTCACTGCAATATGATACGCCCTTTGAAAAGTATAAAAGGCCTTTTAGAATGTGAATCAACACTTTCTCCATGGGAATATTCACTTTTGCCTTGTCAAACTTGACAATTTAGAGCCCGATTAAAGTGCGAGCTGAGTCTGTCATTGCTTATCTGTTTGCTAAACCGTGTAATCATGTCTTTTCCGTTTTTTGTATTTACTGTTTGCGGCAAAGACTCGTGGCATCCTTTTCTTTCCCGTCTGACTAATTTTAGTCAGGAATTTCAAGCGTTGGAGCGCAAAGCATTCATCCTCTCGCCATTCAAACACTCACATGTAGATACTTCTCCACTTCTACACAAAGTTCAAGGACAATGTGGCCCTTTACTTTATTTTTAAGCCTATTTTAGCTAATTCGTTAGACTATTTTCTGAGCCCCTATGCCTGTGTTGAAAGATTTTCTCAGCACACATAGTGGGAAAACCATTGAGGTTAGCTTGAGACAAGCTTTCCAGTGCTAAACACCTCTGCACCAAAGCAGCAGTCAAAAACGCAGCTACACCACAGAAATGTCTTGGTCAGAAAACTGTCATTTACAAGCCAATTTTTGCAACAGCCCCCTCACGCGCTTCATATTCGCTCAAAGAGAGAACCAAAGATAGCACTGCATGCACGTACTGTATGTGCAGCAGCTCTTTGAGGTTAGGGTGGGGTTTTGTGGTTGGGGTCTTTCCTCCATATAGCACTTGGAGGATAAAATAAGATTAAAATAAGAGTCTAATTTGATTGAGTGCACGTTCAGGGTGAGGCAGGATCTTTAAAGAGAGGCTTCAAACAGAAGCCACACAGCAAAAAAATGCCTCTCTAAAAATAAGTATACAGTAGAGCAAATAAGCAATACAGGTTGTAGTTCACTTGTGAGAAGTAAAAACATCTGCCAATGGAACAAGGGAAAATTCACTTGGTAAGATGTATTGTAATAAGATGTAATATTTAGGAGATCTTAAAATGAACGGGGAAAACTCATTTGAGCCATATTTTACTAGTATGAGGTAATGTTATGTATCATGATAAGCCTGTAGACTAATGCTCAAAAGCAACTTGTCGATGTCATTCTCTTAGTTTCAAGTAGCCTACAATAGTGGCACTGTTCTAGATTTAAGATAATCACCCACTTGAAATAAGAATATTAGGCCTAAGTGATATTTAGCATTTAAAGGAGAGCTATGTGTTAGCTAGAAATGCTCATATTGAGAATGTGTTTTCTAGTAAGAACTTTGGTGTCATAGTAAGCCAGCCTTGTAATCTTAATATCCCCTGTATCTCACTGAAATGTCGCATGTTGTGATTGTGTCTTATATTAAGATGAAAGATTTTGACTTGAAATACGACCAATATACCTGGTCAGATTTAGAATGTTTGCAGTGGCGTGTGTATGGCTTGCAGTGTGAGTGACGTGTTGGCAGCGAGCCCATTGATGGTTGACTTACTCTCACACAGCCTCCTCCTCAGCCTGCCCCTGATCTTGTCGATGGCGTTGAAGTCCGTCACGTGGAAGACGTGGGCGTTCTTTGGTTCTGCTGCGATCTCCTCCAGCTCTACCTTCAGTGCCTCGCCGATGCCCACGGCGAACATCCTGATGCCGGCCTTGGCAGCCGCCTTAGAGGGCTCCAGAACATAATCCTGGCTTCGGCCGTCCGTGAGAAGGATGGCCACCCTTTGAATGCCTTTGGCTTTGGGCCTCACGCCGTTCCTCTCCGTGAAGATGTTGGTGGTGGTGTAGCTGATAGCATCCCCGGTCATTGTATTCCCCCCCAGGTAGCGTATGTTACGGGCGGCTCGCTTCACCTCCTCCAGGGTCCTGTGCCTATCCAGGTTGAACTCAGTGGTCGGCCTGTCACTGAAGCGAACCACGGCCACTCTCGTCTTGTCAGGTGCCACGTCGAAAGACTCGACGAGGTTGGCCACCCATTGCCTGATCTTCTCAAAGTTCTCCTTGCCAACACTGGATGAGGTGTCCAGGATAAACGCCAAGTCGTAGTGGACATTTTTGCATCCTGCCATAGGTAAACAAAGGAAAAATGCAGTCATATACAGTGGATATGAGTTCTACCATTGGAGTTGTGTCAGAGAATGACATCTTAATGGCTTTACCTGCCCTCTGTGCCTCCACCATCTCGCCGGAAAGAGTCAAGGCCAGAATGACGAAGACCAGGGTGATCCTGAATCCCAGTCGTAATTCCATCTCGGCCTTTGCTTTGGGTTTGTTGTGTTTAGCTTATTACCAACATCAAGCTGTCCAGTCTGTGGAAAGGTCAGTGGAAACATCAACAATGAACTGTTATACATACTCCTGCTGTCACTACAGTTAGTTAGCCTGCGTTGGAAATGTGCAACCGTACTATAACACATATTAGAATCTCAATTATGTTTGCCAAGCTGTCTCGCGCAAACAGGTTTTGCAATCATTTATTTCCAACGGTGAAGCCAACATAGGTGAAACACTTCCTGCAGTGCCAGTAGGATGCTGTAGAAAAAAAGCAGGCATCAAACAATGGCTGCTTGCACATCCACCCGTCTTTTCGGCATGCCTTGGTGCCCTGTTTTAAATCTTTATTCAAACCAGTGTATTTAACCTGCCGGCGACTGGGACTTCAACACCTGCCCTGAGATCATACAATGGGCATTGGGTGCCCCTTTGATATTATTTTAGGGGGGGAAATAATATTTTTTTTTCTTTTTTTTTACCGTAGGGAAAAATAGAAGTACATGAGCCTCTCACTTTTTTTCATCAGGCGCCCTGGTGGCACACTTCCATGCTTCCTTTTTGCTCTAAGATCACATGAGGGGCTTTTGTGTGGTGTTGTGTGTGTGTGTGTGTGTGTGTGTGTGTGTGTGTGTGTGTGTGTGTGTGTGTGTGTGTGTGTGTGTGTGTGTGTGTGTGTGTGTGTGTGTGTGTATGTCACCTAATTAGCCAAAACTAATATTCACCCCACTATCTAGGGACTGTCAGAGCCTCCTGACCTAAGTTGGGATCTAATGGGAACGATATTGTCCATATCATCTCAGCTATTGTCCAGTATATTTCTACTGTCCCGTTTGAATGTCTTTCTGATATGAAGGCTGTCAGGAAATGTTCTTCATTCTCGGGCTGCGATAATTGAAACCTTTGACTGAAATACACGTCTCTCAACAGCAGCAACTGAAGAAAAGAAGAAAAAAAACTGGATGCACTAAAGATTGTTGGACCTTGCTGCCAAACTACTTATTTTACTGTCTCCACCCAAGAAGACAGGAAAGGGAGTGTGCAGTTTGATGATGTTGCACGGAATGATTTCTCCATGGAGATGTTTTAAGGTTTGAAATTCCCCAAAGTATCTGAAGAACTCATTTGGAGCGCTGAGGTGGAATCTGCAAAGCTTTAAAAACACCAGTAAAGGACTGTCTTTGTAATATTTCTTCGAGACTGTTGTGCCTGGGTGGCATTGACAGAAACCTGTCATGTAAACACAAAACTATTCTTGTTCTTATTGTACATTAGTGGTTGTGATGCCTGCCATTAGGGCTGATGTGTGACTGACCGTAGCCATAACAATGGACTCATCTTCACTTGGAGAGTGTCTCATAGCGGGGGTCACGAAGGGGAAGTAGAGGAAGGCAATAATATCCCATTGTGTTCTGAAAAGTTATTCAGAATCAATGTATGCTTATCTAAGTACTCTTAATGGAATCAGTCTGTATTTATATTTGTTCTGGAGATACTATCCATATTAGGGTGCTGGATGCTCTCATATCTGTTTGTTAAATGTGTAGCTGAACCAGGGAAATAGTTAGCATAGCTTAGCATTCAGACTGAATACAGGAGTAAACAGTTTAGCTCTGTCTAACAGTGGAAGAATATTCAAAGCTCACTAATTAACACTTTATCTGGTTTGTTGAATATGCACCACAACTAGAATGTAAAAACGAAAAGTTGAGATCATTCTGGGGGTTCGTTCTACATTATTTCCTGGCTGTGACTCCAAACCTCTGGGACCCAAGAGGGACCACACCAGGTAAAACAGTGATGTACGTACACAGGCCCAAGGAGCATTTTTCCCATGAACAGTCATGTTTTTATTACCAAACACTTGGAGCTGTGTACAAGAGCCATACGATAATTGTGATTCTAGTGTGCATGCTCTATATGGTAAACATTAATTTGGTAATATGTTCTACCTATTGCATCCATGAATGACATTCTTTTTCATTTGTTACTCGGTTAATACCTACAATTTTGTGTACCTTATTGTAAAGTGTTACCAATTATATTAATAAATATGTCTGCTTTGTAATAAAAAAAGCAATATAAGGCAGATTTTGTTGCATCCAGACAGAGCGAGGCCAGCTGTTTCCCCTGCTTCCAGTCTTTATGTGTATTTCTAAAATCCTAAAGTATCTACAAGGAACTTTTAAGTTTTTGTTGATTCTGGCGGCACCTTTGGACAAAAGCGGTATTGTTTTAACGACACCAGCACCCAAGACGTGTACAGTTGTTCAGGAAGTGATTTGAAAGGGAGACCACAGGATGCATCCTGATGTGGTAATGTATTCATGACTATGTCAGACTAATAATGGTAATATGACAGTGGGCTAACATTGATTTTGTACCGTTCATAAACACAGAATGTTCTGGTCTGCCTGACGTAATTCGTTTTGTCTAAGTTCCCAGGAAGAATTGGAAGTTAAGGGTTGTTTTTTGTCGATGGTCGTGTTGCTGTTCCAGGTAATTTATGATCAACAGAGGAAAAATAAGACTGTTTCATTAACATGTAAAAGTTCCTCATAGGAGTTTTAAAATCATTTTTAAAAGCAGGGTATATATATGTATATATAATGTGTTTCAATCTTTATAGCACAATTGAGCAGATATAGAAGGAAGAAGTTACAATATAATTATAGTGAGTACTGTATATGCCTGCATGTTTTGAAATGAAGAGTGATTTGAGCAGTAGCCTGTTGACTGTGGCGCTGCCTATACAGCCTGTGAAACAGTGAGTGCATTATTAAGAACTCTGGCCTCCAGGTACAAGTTATTTTTCTTCTTATCTGATTCTCCATTAGGCTATTTCTGCTTTTGGTTTCACTGGTGCTATTAATGAGCAGAATAGGCACGCTAGCTGGATCGCTGTAATTGCCCCAATTAGTGTGCATTTAAAATCTGACAAATTCAGCCCAGGCAATACTCGAATGAATAAAGAAATAGAAAATCTCATTGGCTGTTTTAAAAGCTGAGCTGAGCAAGATTTGAATTCAAGCTTCATAATCCACTTTACCCAAGTTTATACACGTTCTAACCTGGCTCACTTTCATCTCTGATTACATTTAAATACATTGCGTGGGTCTCCCTGTGCTGTGTTGAATTAATCTGCGGGGTTTTTACAAGCAGATACAGTTTTCCGAGGCAAAGCTAAAAACAAGCTGCTTTCGCCTTGTGTCAACATCTAAACCTGGGGGCCAGATTCCTCCTTACTGGGTCTGTATCATCACCCCTGTTTCCACTTCCTCTCCCAACGGTGGACCTGGGATTTGCAACCTAGATGTGTATAACAGAAGCACCACGTTTATCATTCCCAAAATGTAAAAAACAGAACACAGATTTTTTTTTTTTTTCCATGCATGCAATCTGAGAAGAGGAACAAAAAAAATATGAGGTAGTTCTGTTCACTGATAGGGCATATAAAAAGCATGTGGATTCCAAAAAAAATAAAGACCTCATGCCAACACGTCAACACATCTGCAGATTAAATATTTTAGAGATTTTTGTGCCTTACCTGGCCTGTCAGTCAGCGTTACCGAGGTGTCCGTCTCTCGTCTCTCCTCTCTCTCTCTCTCTCTCTCTCTCTCTCTCTCTCTCTCTCTCTCTCTCTCTCTCTCTCTCTCTCTCTGCCTCCAGCACTCACACCCTGAATCAAGACTGGGGCCGCATCAATTGCAGGTGAAAATAATAATCCAAAATATCACACCACTACCGCAGGCGCCCAGAAACCAAAATGAGATTATTTTATAGCATAATCCAAGGGTGACAATCCAGTGTACAGTGTTGTTGGAAAAGTGAGATGAGGTGAGCTTCAGAAATTTTGTGGATGGGTTGGACAGAGTGGGTGGGAACACATGAGGGGGGGGGGGGAGTGTAGGGTTTCAATGGGGGGGGCGAGTGGCTTTTACTGTTCTTGACTGGGCTCAGTGATCTCACACACACACACACACACACACACACACACACACACACACAGAAGAGGAAAAAACGACTGAGAGGCGCAGCCAATTATAGACCCAACTTTCTGGATATTTTTGTCCCTTTTTTCCCTCTGCTTTATGACTGCACCCTTCTGAAAGTGTGGCCCTCAAAGAAAAAGGCACAGCTTCTTGGCCACCGCCTCCAACTGTCCAGCCTTTGCCACTGTCATACAGCCACAGCGGAGCCGCCCTTTGGGGCTGGTGGTGGTGGTGGTGGTGGTAGTGGGCCGGGCCGCGTTGTTGGCTTCAAGCAGCCACACTCGTATGGAGGAGAAGGGCTGTATTTAAGTTGGGAGAAATGATTACAGAACACTCTGGGCTCAGAGCTCTGCGTTAAATGTCTGTCCTTGCACTGGCTCACAATAAAGCTTTGTGATCATTCTGTATTACTCATGTTGGGGGCTGTTTTCACGTGGTAATAATCATTTCAGACAGCCCCCCTCTTTAATTTGTTTTTCGAACATTTTCATATCTGACTCATGAAAAACATTTCCTTTCATTTGTTTCTTGACTTGCCTCAGTAATCACACTTTTTTTAACTTTTGTGCTCTGTGTTCATTCATGTTTTTTAATTTGCTTTATTGGACAAGAACAGATTTTTATTCTAACACGTGCCACTGCTAAACAGTGCAATGATGTCATAGATAAAAAGTCACATTTAAGGTATTTCAATCAATCAAAATGTATTATAGCCAATTTTTACATAAAATGCCTCAAAGGCTAAACAACAACATTAGCAAACTAGAACTAGCGCCTGGTAGTAACATGCCTTATTGAGGCATACAATTACAGAGGGGTGAGAGTACAGTGGTGGTAGGCAATGCTTTAACGGAGGTAAAGCTCCTATAGAAGCTACACTACGGTACAACGTCACTGCAACCTGACAATATGTAATGTCGCAGTAACCTTTGACCTCCACAATCTAATTAGTACATCCTCGAGTCCAAGTTTTAGTTTGTGCTAAATTTGACAAAATCCCTCAATGCATTCTTTAGACATTGTGCTCACAAGATTTGATGTCAGAGGGACCTTTACCGTTGACCTCCAACTTGTAATAAGTCCATCCTTTAGTCAAAGTGTGAGTTTGGGCAAAATTTGACAAAAATAGAACAAATGCATTCATGAAGTCACAGTGACCTTGACCTTTGAGCTATGTCCTCCAAACTGTAACCAGCTCATCCTTGAGTCAGAGCGGAGATTTCTGCAAACTTTAAAGAAAATCCCTCAAAGCGTTCATGAGATATCGTGGCCCGGATAGACGGAAAACTACATCCTGATGTGATATACAGTATATGGGATGACTGTTATTCACGTTTCAGTGTAGGCCTACACTGATGTCCTTATCATGTGCAGTCATGCTCCCTGGCAGGAGAGAAAAGCTGCATTGAAACACACCAGCCCTCTATTTCTCTCTCTCTCTCTCTCTCTCTCAGACATCCTGCCTGGCAAACATTATGTGTTTCTCCTCTAAAGTCCTCTGTAACACAAGTCTCATGTTGGCAGTGTCTTGGGTGCACTTTCTCTATGTAATGTGCTCCTACAGTTGTCACCATATGCTTCGGCTGCATTGGAAAAAAATATATCCAAAAATCTGCTGTGGAGATTTGTTGATTCTGTAAAAACAGACTGTCAATATTTGAATGTCATGGACAAAAAACAAGTTAGCCATTACATCCCAGGGCCTATTTATAGGGCCTTTGTATAGCCGAGGAAAGTGAGCGCAAGACATGCTATGTATAGGCTTCAGCGTGAAGTGGATGGGAAGTGTGCTGACGATTGGAGGCAGATGCACTGTTATGAGCAATGATGTCAGTCTTTGGGAAGCGTCTGTCGCCTTATGTGAGAGGGCCAAAGAGGTGACCAGCATGCAGGGTGAGCGAGAGGCTGCGAGCACCGCGCAGTGTTGGAGAAGAAAAGCCATCTGTTGTCTGACTGACAGCCAGCTTTCAACCTCCCACACTGGAGAGGAGGCTCTCCTCTCAAAATATGTTCAAAATATTAATGTGTGAGCCGACGCATATTTAAAAGTAGAATTTGGCTAGTAATTTAACAGTAATAGCATTTAATTTTTAATATTATTTAGCACTTTGCGTGGAACCAGATTCCTACCTTTCAGCTTGGTAGGGAGTATTTGACGGCACAATGGATCCAATGACTATGCTTAAAGGGGAAAAAGTCCATTGTTACTGCTTTAAATACAACGTATATCAGTTTAACATATTTAAAGAAATAGGCCTTTACCAACGTGTTACTTATTTGATGCTGGTTTGCATGGAGAAGTTTCTATGGAAGTTTAGCTACGTCTTTTGCCATTGACACTGGGTAACCACCAGAGTCCATTGTAAGTCAAGGCCGCAGCTGACAGACACCCCATAGAGTAGAATGGAGACAGAGTCATATTTGATATTCCACATTTTCATTGGAGAATTCCTTTAACCAAGAAGGACAGATGAAAGAAAGTCTCAGAAGTTACTGTTCAAAGTCCGAGCACTAAGCTGTGAAACAAAGCCAGGTAGAACAGAGGCTCCATCTTAGCCACTTTAGCTCTATGGGATCTGACAGCCTCTGTTCTGGTCTGATTGTTGTTTGTGAGTGAAACACAGAGGCGGAAACATTCCCCTCTTCTGTGTAGAGAGAAAAACCAAAAAAGAAAAGATAGTCTTTGCAAAGAGACAAATCATTTACAAAGACACACGGTTAAATGAACCTTGCAGTGTCTAATGACATAGACGGTGAGATCATAAGGAGCTTTTTAGTGAGTTGAGTTATACTTCGATCATGTTCCCTGTCTGGCTAATGACCAACAGTCGGATAAAGCATTATTCAAGTAGTGCTTTGAGCATCGGCCAAATGTTCCATAGTGCAAAGCATTGTGGGGGAGGGAGGAGGGCCATCAAACAACAACGAAGCAGGAATTTTAAAGGTTAGACATCGATTGCTCAGGGGCTGGTTTAGATTGGCAAACATGTGTTGGGGGGTCAGATTTGGTTGGAGTCACTTGTTTGTTGATTGTTTATCATGTGTTTGTTTGTTTTGTGTTGGTAAAAAAGAAACAAATAAAGATGAAAAAAAATCAATAATTACTGCTGTTATGTATAAATCATATTTTCAATATAACAAGCAGAAACAGTACATACAGTAGATCTTTATGAGAAGTGAATGGTTTTGTAGTCAATTTTATTAATGTCATTTCTTTCATCCTTATTTAAGATGTGGAGTAGGACATTTGCACAACAGTTGGGTTACATGTTTAAATATTCACACATAGCCATCACAGTATTCATTGGATTCAACTGACAAAAGTTTTATTTAACGATCAAATAAGGATGTCTGTTGACTGCCGGTCGAATCAGTAGCTGTCGTTTAATTAGACCTCCTAATTGCAGATCATACCGACCTTGTTTCTATGACGAATTGTAATTGTACGTTTCACCCAATGGAATCTGTGCTACTCTGATCTTGGAAAAAGCTTTTGGAAATGGGACAATCCATAACTTAGAGAGGCCTGGCATACACTTTTAGGAAATCTTGCCCATTTGTTTATTCTCTATCTAGGGAGAACAAGTGAAGGTCTGCCGGATCATTAATGAACGTGAAATGAGTCTGGCTCTGTGCCAGTGATATGTTACTGAATACTAATGGCAATACAATGCATGTTTTTTCTTTTTTTTTATAAAATCATGGCAAAACTCCAGTGCAAATAATATACAGTTCTGGAAAAAATTAAGAGATAAAGCCAAAAACAATGTTTAATTGTGGCTGTATGCATTGGCCTTTTTATTAACAAATGACTTTATTGTCAAAACAAATTGTTAATAGTCTATATACAACAAAAATAAAAAGAGTTTACTAAAACACGATTAGATAGTGACACTGATTATTTGGAGAGTGATATTTAAATTTTTTCTCCAGAGCTATTCAGAATGTACATTTTATAGACTAAACCATTAACAATATATATGCTCATGTTTTTTACTTAATAAGAACGACAAAACAGTTGAAAGATTTAAAGGTCACATATCATGCTAATTTTCAGGTTCAAAATTGTCATTTGAGTTTCTGCTAGAAAATGTTTTCATGATGTAGTGTTCAAAAAAACCTTTTGTATTTCTCACGTCTGAATCTCCTTTTTTCAGCCTCTGTCTGAAACACTTAGTTTTAGAGCGTTTTAAAGTCTCTTCAAGCCCCGCCTTTCAAAAAGTCTGCTCTGATTGGCCCTGAACCTAACTGTTGTTTAAAATCTAACTGCTAGTTTGATTCAGAGGGATCTGGGGATGTGCTAATCACAGTTGGAGGTAGTGCTAAATTGGGTTGGTAATGAGGGGCCGTGGTTTATCCCCTCATGACATCATATGGGTATAGACTGATTGGGGATTTTGAACATAGGTTTTTCAGAAGGTTGCGGTGGAGGAAAAGAGAGGCAAAACCATGGAAAAGTGCATTTTGCATAATAGATAAGGTCTTAAAAGGGAATCCACAGCACTTAATAATGGCACAACTTGAGAGAGCATTTCCCAAATCTTTTATATTTTGTACTGCTGGGAAAATGACACTATTGACTATCCTCCATATCACTGTTTAGTAGATTAGGAATCAGCTTCCAAAATGGGACATGAGCCTCTTTTCTGGTGGGCGGCCTGCATGACCCAGAGTGCAGCTCTGGAAGCATGACATCATTTTGCAAAAGTCCTGACTTGCAAATGTGAAAGATCCAATTTAATTACCGCTGGACACATTCCAGGGGGACTGCATTGTTAGGCTTTGTGATTATTTTTTTTTATTTTTTTATTTTTAATCTCAAGTTAGAAGCACTTAGAAGCATGGTCCCCTCAAATGCATGTTCGCTGCTCCCACTTTCTGCCTGCTGTCGGTTCAGAGTGCATTTCGCAGATTGCTGACTGCGACCATCGTCTTGATGGCTCTTCCTGATGTTTCCATCCTCCAGGGACCCCACGGTAGTCTCTTTGATGCCTTTACCCGGATGAGGCTGGCCTCTCGGGGCCCTGTCATTGCCCTGGACACCTTGGGTAACCTGGCCTTTAGCTGCAGGTAATCCCCTTGTTGACGTGTTGGAATTGCACTGATCCTCTTCTAGGCATTGTGCTCTCCTCAGGCTGGGCCTACTCCCAATCACCTGCTGTGAAGTGCTTGGGTTTTGGCATTCTACCTCTGTGCCACGTGCGGCCCGAGCTTTAAGTTTAAGTAAATGAGGGGCAGCAGGCTTTCCACACACAGGAGCGGGGTACCTTGACAAGCCATATCATCCATAAGATTCATGTCT
The DNA here is from genome assembly GCA_026122265.1 of Ammodytes dubius. Taxonomy (NCBI): domain Eukaryota; kingdom Metazoa; phylum Chordata; class Actinopteri; order Uranoscopiformes; family Ammodytidae; genus Ammodytes; species Ammodytes dubius. The sequence goes on along the minus strand of CM047520.1, from coordinate 378,871 downwards.
CCATTTTGCTCTAAGGGACACGAGCGTGTCAGCTGGGGCCTTTGCGATCTATTTTGTTGTCGGGCTTTGAGCGTTGGATCAATGGAAGCAGCTATCTGTTTTTTCACACTGGGCTTCATCTTTCTTGTACGGGGCTCATTCACTGTCCCATCAAGTTTTTGCCTCTGAGCCTCCTTGACTTTCTCCGGTAGCTCTAGTGGGGCGAGCTTCCGAGGGCGTGTGACTGGTTGATTCTGGGCCTCTCTTTCTGTGGCAGCAGGCCTGGTGGTAGCCTCCAGTAGCAACAAGTCCAACTGTTGCTGTGTCTTGGTGCCCTCCAGGGTCAAGGAACAGGCCGTAAGCCGAGCCACTGCCTCCTTTCCCAGTGTGGCTGACAGACGGAGGCCAGGTGTCTTTGAACTGCTTTGTCCATTTTTAGCCAGCACTCCGAGGTTTTGAGCATTCAAATGCAACGTGGTATTTTTAACTTGGGTGGTTGATGTTTCGCCTCCCCGGGAGGCCGCCTGAACAAAAGAAAATCAGTGAATGAACAATATTGCAAATCACAAGGGTACTTATCCAATGCAAGACCTCTTAGGAATATGCATAATGTCTTCACCATTCTCTAACAAGGTATACTCTTCAAAGTGTTTAGGGATTGGGTCCACTCGCACCATGGCCCTAACAATATTTATTTCCTATGTTAAGGGGAGGCACTGCAGGTGAAAGAGGGTAACATGTTGAACTTATTGATATCACCATAAAACTTTGCCAGTTGAATACTTACATACATTGAAAGGATTATTTAAAAATGTCAGAAAATGTTTAATAAATATGCAAATGTGGCTATCTCTAACTTTTCATAAGTAATTCTGCATCTCTTTGATATCATTAAATAATTCACTCATACATTTTTGTAATTATTAAGGACACATTTGGGAGGGTCAGGAACTGAAACACACCTTTACATCTGTTTCATTTTTAATACTTATCTTATTGATCCGGAAGACCCCCCTAATGAAATGTTCCAACACTTACCCTCTGGATAATCACTGAAGAGCATCTGGGCCTTCCTCTATGTTTTAACAAGTGATTCATATTTACAACTGCAGACTTTATGACTTATTGTGAACTGAGAAACCCACTGCTTACCCACATCTATAAACTCAGTCTCAGTGGGTGATTTAGATAAAGTAAGTCATCAATAAATGGTCATAAGTTTCCTGCTTATTAAGAAAAAAAGTTCTGCAATAATAAATGTTGTTATGTCATTACTAAATGGTTTGTTCACTACTATCATCCACCAAGCCTTGAGTTGTACAATCATATGAAAAAGTTTGGGAACCCCTCTCAGCCGGCATTATAATTGACTCTGCTTTCACAAAAAAAAATATAAAAGTGGTATGTCTTTAATTTACCAGGAACAGCTAAGTACTGGGATGTTTTCCAAACAAAGATTTTTTGAAAAGCAGTATTTGGTTGTATGAAATAAAATAAAATGTGAAAAACTGGCTGTGCAAAAATATGGGTACCCTTGTGGTTTTGTTGATTTTAATGCCTGTAACAGCATGTAAAACTGATGACTTTAAACACAAAGTTAGTTGGATTATGTTGTTAAGCCTTGAACCTCATATAATTGTCTGTATTTAGGTGCCTAAATGCAAGTTGCACTTCTCTTTGACTTTCTGCTGAAGTGAGACAGAATGGGATCATCAAAACAGCTCCCAAAAGATCTTAAAAACAAAGATTATTCATTGTCATGGTTTAGGGGAAGGCTACAAGAAGCTTTCCCAAAGGTTTCAATTGTCAATTTCTACTGTAAGGAACGTTGTCAGGGAATGGAAGGACACAGGCACAGTTGCAGTTAAACCCAGGTCTAGCAGACCAAGACAAGTACAAGAGGAGCATATGAGGCGGATTGTGAGAATGGTTGCACACAACCCACAGATCACCTCCAAAGACCTGCAAGAACATCTGGCTGCAGATTGTGTATCTGTACATGGTTCTACAATTCAGTGCAATTTGCACCAAAACATCTGTATGGCCGGGTGATGAGAAGGAAGCCCTTTCTGCGCCCACGCCACAGATACAGTTGCATGGAGTATGCAAAAGCTCATTTAGACAAGCCAGATTCATATTGGAAGAAAATGCTTTGGACTGATGAGACAAAAATTAAGTTATTTGGTCTTTATAAAAAGCAGATGTTTTGGTGCAAATTGCGCTGAATTGTTGAACGATGTACAGATACACAATCTGCAGCCAGATGTTCTTGTAGGTCTTTGGAGGTGATCTGTGGGTTGTGTGCAACCATTCTCAGGGCAGCAGTGGCGAAGTGGGTAGGGAGCTCGCCTCTGGTGTGCAGGGTCGGAGGTTCGATCCCCCGTCTCCCCACCACATGTCGAAGTGTCCCTGGGCAAGACACTGAACCCCAAATTGCTCCCGATAGTTAGCTTAGTTAGCTTAGCACCGTAGTGCTAAAGCCTACCCTGCGTGGTAGCTGCTGCTATCGGTGTATGATTGTGTGTGTGACTGGGTGAATGTGTACAAAAAAACAATGTGTAAAGCGCTCTGAGTCTGTGAATAACGGAGATATAGCGCTATACAAGTCCATTTACCATTTACCATTACTCACAATCCTCCACCTATGCCGCTCCTGTTTTTTTCTTGATCTGCCATGCCTGAGTTTAACTGCCACTATGCCTGTGTCCTTCCATTTCCTGACAACGTTCCCTACAGTCGAAATTGACAATTGAAACCTTTGGGAAAGCTTCTTGTAGCCTTCCCCTAAACCATGACAATGAACAATCTTTGTTTTTCAGATCTTTTGGGAGCTGTTTTGATGATCCCATTCTGTCTCACTTAAGCAGAGAGTCAAAGAGAAGTGCAACTTGCATTTAGGCACCTAAAATACATTTTCTCATGATTAAACAGACAATTATATGAGGTTCAAGGCTTAACAACATAATCCAACCAACTTTGTGTTTAAAGTAATCAGTTTTACATGCTGTTACAGGCATTAAAATCAACAAAACCACAAGGGTACCCATATTTTTGCACAGCCAGTTTTTCACATTTTTATTTTATTTCATACAACCAAATACTGCTTTTCAAAAAATCTTTGTTTGGAAAACATCCCAGTACTTAGCTGTTCCTGGTAAATTAAAGACATACCACTTTTATATTTTTTTTGTGAAAGCAGAGTCAATTATAATGCCGGCTGAGAGGGGTTCCCAAACTTTTTCATATGATTGTAAATGTTAATGAGTTGGTAACTCATTTAGCATGGACCAAGTGCTTTGCAGCTCCTTTCTAGAATAGCGGTTTACACAAACCGAAGGCCCGGAAGGGAAAAAAGGGCCATTTGATTACACTGCTCATAACATAACATGCAGCCTTGTGACTAGGGGTCAGGAGGGTATATTACTTCCTCTTTAAACAGCCATAAGCAAAGAAGTTTGTGAACCCATTTCCTAGACAATGGTGGAGCAGTCAGTCAAAGGGCTGTGTGCCAATAATTGAAGAAGTTCTCTCCACAATAGGCAAAATTGGAATGCAAGTAGCTTAGGTTAACTATTATGTATTGCTAGACAAAAACACAAAGTCATAGTGTTATCAACACTAAGCACAATGCATATTTGTGGGCCATGTCTCAAAACATACAGCACATGCTTGAAGCAGTCGATAAGGCTGCTGTACACACAGTATCACATGGATGTTCCCTCACTTTCACCACATGTCACTCAAACAAACAACAGCTAAATCCATTGCCAGCCATAAACCATTTAAAAGCAGTTATGTGTTCCAAGATGCTAGAGTATACTCACAGGTTTGGCAGACATTTCCTGCTTGAATGTGTGTTGAATCTCTTCCCACAGTGCAACACAACTGTCTTGTTGTCCCTGTGTTTATTTGGTCCATGCCACCTGGCCAAAGGCAGCCACATTACAGTAGCCAATGGTCTTTTAGCAGCCATAGGGCTAATGTCATTAAGCAGATTAGGGTCACCGTTTTTGCTATGTATAACACGGCCTTGTTTACAAGAGTTTATCTCCACTCATCCGCAGTACAACTTTATATTGACATATAAGGAATGACTAGTTGCTGCAGCTGGTAAATGGTAATGAAGTCAAATCTAGAAGGGTGTTCTTCTATTTCCCTGGCCACTAGATGGTACCAGAGACCTCCTTTGCATATTAGCATGAACGCTGGAGTTGTGTTGTCTCATCACCAGTTATATATGTGTGGATCGCAAGCAGCTGCTAAGGAGATTGTGGGTTCAGCTCAATTATCATGAGCCCACTTAATATGTGTTACATTGAAATTTGAATATAATGTTAACAATATGTGGAGGAAATTCTCCTAAAATCTATAGTGTTTATTATTGCTGGTCGGGGCCAAATATTTTGAGGAGGACGAGGAAGAAAAAGAGGATGAATGAGAGGGAGGAGAGAAAAATGAGAAGGGTTTTGCCAGCATAAATGCCAAATAGAGCCATCGATGCTCATCATTGAGTATGTTCAAGGAATAGGCATACTGTTTAAGTGAGTGTTGGTGAGCAGTGTGTAGGGGATTTGAACTCCCGACCTCTCACTCTGATAACCAGTATCAGTCTTATTGAGCTACAGTTCCTCTAAGAAGCTGGGCTGACTTATGACATGACTTTACCTTACTAGAACTGATTGCTAATTGGTGGTGATGTAGAGCCATATCTAACACATTCAGGGGAGGCGTCCACAGCACAATGTCTGATTAGACATCTTAATCACTTTCACACGGCAGCACATTTAAAATTCTATCTTCATGGCTCCAATGTCAGCCTTATTGATTATTTCACAAGGTATAGACTGTGGCAGAGTGTTCGTGCCATAGATGGGTCTGCCACTAGTGGTGCCCATGGATCTGCATGAGTGGCTAGTGTGTCGCGAGCACAGTTATGCTGTTTTCAAGACCTTTGCTGACCTGAGATCAGTTCTAGTGGCCACAGTCCCACCATTACTGTAGTAGATTTAAATGGCAAACTGGTCCCATATCAGTGGATTATATGTCAACCATTGATAGATCAGTGTTTGTGTGATGAATGTGGCAACATCAGAAAAAAAAGGTAAGAAAGAAAAAAATTAATACATATCATCTCTTAACTAGGCTAACTATCAGGCCGAAAAAAATTTATATATAAATCTATCAGATCTAGGGGGGGAGCACAGGGGTGGTCAGTAAGATTTCAGGGGGGGGGGGGCTGTGGCCCCCCCTAAAATTGCCACTGGTCATCCCTAATCAATCACTGACTACGTTTACATGCACAGCATGTTATGATTAAGGTCCATATTCCAGGCAGGACAATATTCCAAATAAGTTGTTACATGTGCAGCAGCTATGGGGATATTCCTGTTTACATGTCAATCAGTATATTCTGAATACGTGGTAAAAAAAAAAAAAAATAAGCTGCAGCATGTCAGCACCTGCTTCTTGCAGAGCGTCATCATGGCCGTGTTCTGAACTGCCATACTAGCGTCCTACATCCTACATACTCACCATCTATATACTACATACTTCTACTCAAAGATCGATTGTGTATGCGAGCTGCGTCTAAAACGTTCTCAGTTGAAGTATACTCAAGCAATGAAGAATTTCTTCTTCTTCTTATAAGATTCAGGCAGTTTAGACACTGTTAAGCTTATAACCGCCCTCTACAGGTTAGATATTGAACTAGATTTTTACAGTCCTGTGTTCATCATCTGTGTTTTAGACCTCTTGTTTTATAATAATGATGTTTTGAGGCGGAGGATCCCTCCGACGCTCTCTGTCCGGCTCATCAGCACTCAGCTGTCTGTGAGTTGAGCTGGACGAGCCGCGGTGTGTGGAACAGCGATCTGTTCTGATCTCTCTCCACTATCAGACTCACAACACTCATTTCACTTAGTGACTCTAATGTTGTTAGGTATTTATCTTCATCTCTTATCTATTGTAAGAGTGTATGAATGACTGCACGTACAGTTGTCAGATCGCGGAACCCCAAACAATGTTGTTGCCTAGCAACTTGCTCGAAAATATTTCATTTTCCTGGGCGGGTAGAATTGACCCAGTGCATTGTGGGGCGGTTGAGTAGGAAAAGTATACGATCGATTCATACCCAAAATCTTCCCGGAAGTTAGTACTCATCCGGGAATTTCTCACATACCCAAACTCGCATACCCAACCGTCACATACTCAAATTGAAGTCAAAATGAGTATGAGTAGGAGGTTAGTATGGCAGTTCAGACACGGCCCATATCATTGGTATGGTGGACTCTGTCCCCGCTGCTGAACAACTTGGCTCGGCTTACATGATCATTTGAGATGCAAAATTACAGGCTTGACGCCAAGAGATAGCCTCAACGCCCCTCTGCCACTGTTCTTATTGTGTCGCCCTCTGCGTTGCCTGACGCTCGCCGCTGACAGTGTAATTATCGCGGTGTAGGAGGGGGATAAAATAGGGTATTGCCTGCTCATTCTCCCACAGCTGCAGGGCACAGTCACACGACCACTCTGGGAGAAGAAGGCTGCGAGTGAATACCAGAGATCATGTTGTGTTCGAAATTTGTGATAAATATTTATGTCATGAAGTTGCTCTGACATGGGTTTTATAAAACGTATTTGCCAGTACTTATATGTTGAACCCATATTCAGCAATATTCTAGACACTGCACTAAAACGTTATATTACAAGAAGGAGAAATATGCACTTCACACCAGACATGAAGAGACATGTTTCAAAAAGAAGAAACTGCTGATTTGCAGTGGTGGAGGAAGTATTCAAATGCACAAATACCAAACTTTAAAAAATACTCTGGTAGTCTTGCTTCGATTATCAGAATCATTGTCATTAGCCAATTCATTATGTATCGTATGCCCAAATCTTAATTTGAAAGTAACTAGTAACTAAAGTAACAACTATAAAGTAATGTTTAAGTGTCTCATACTTGTATTTAAGTGGAGTAAATGTAAGTTACATTCCAGCTCTGAAATCACATAAACACCGTATGCAATTGCAGAGATGGAATGTAAGGACCTCTACTCAAGTACTGTACTGTACTGATTTCTTGAACTTTCTTCGATCTTAATATGGCCACATGTCCCTGAAAGGAACTGTTTGACTTTGTGGAAATTGCAGTTTGCTTTCTTGCAGAGAGGGAGATGAGAGAATTGATAGTACTAACTCTTGAATGTCAAATAGCCCTTCTAACAAATTAAAGTAAAGAAATCAAGTAGAAGTCAAACAAGCTAAACGGAGGCCTTGTGATTGAGTTTGCACAAGAGTCTCTATTTCCTCTATCACAGCGAAGGTTCCAATACTCTGATACTATCCTTGCCTGAAAGTCAGAGTATTTGAGAATGAGACTATTTAGCTAAGCTCACAGTCTCTCTTTCTTTTCATCAGCAGATAATCTAGGAGGCCAGGCTTCTCTGGCTTGTAAAAAATGTTAGTGAATTAAATATAACTTGTTGCAGTTAGTCTAGGTCCTGGGAAAGTTTTGTATGCGCTTCATTTAGCGGAGAATATCTCAACTGTTATAGACTAATATGACTCCATTGAACAACATGGGATGTGTGTCAAAATCTCTACCCGGGACGAAAGTCCTGAAAATGACCACAACAGGTTACACCAGTATCACACTATGTGGTGAATGGGACTTTTTTTTCCTTTATATTCCTCATACTTTTTTTAACCAGATTAATCTTCATATTAAGATAAATACTTTTTGTATTACACTTTGTCTAAAACTTTAATAAAATATGTAAATGAGCAAATATCTCATTAAATATGCGTACATACTGTATAAGCCCTTGAAGTTACAGATTTTCTGAGAGGATCACTATGTTCACAATGACAATGATTATAAGGTCATAGAAGGGTGCAAACATTCAGATTTTATATATAATTAAAATGGCTAAAAACAGTCAACCTGTTACGTACTGTAGGCTATGTACGCATATTGAATGAGATATTGCCTAATTTGCATATTTTATTAAATGTTTGAGACTAAGTGTAATACAAAAAGTATTTCTCTTAATATGAAGATTAATCTGGTAAAAAAATATGAGGATATCTATAAAGGAAAAAAAGTCCCATTCACCACGTAGTGTGATACCAAGCCCCAACCTCAGCGATTTTTACCAGCAACCACTAAGAAGTGACCACAACTGTAGTAACCCGGAAGTGCCACTGAGGGTGGTACCAAGACTGAGCAATTTTTCTTTGACTCACTCGTTAGACAGGCCGTTTTCAAAGTCTTATTAAACCTATTTACAGCCTGGTCCACAAAACCATTGTAGTCTATGTTTAGGTCATATCTCCATGACAACACTGAGGGGGGTGAACTTTTTTGGACTAGTTTTTATTCTTTTGGAGGTCACAAAATGGCGACGTGCACAAACCAGGATTATTGGATGCCGTGTGAATAACTGAGGTCAGCCGGGATGCTACATCCATATTATTTACTATCTATGTGTGATACTAGTGTAACCTGTTGTGGTCATTTTCATGACTTTTGTCCCGGGTAGAGATTTTCTCACACATCCCATGTTGTTCAATGGCGTCATATTAGTCTATAACAGTTGAGATATTCTTCGCTAACTGAATACAAATCGTATCCAGGACCTCTACTAAAGGGTTTATATGTAGGCTATGCATATTTAATGAGATATTTCCTAATTTGCATATTTTATTAAACATTTTAGACAGTGTAATACAAAAAAATATTTCTCTTAATATGAAGATTAATCTGGCAAAAAGTATGACGATATCTATAAAAGGAAAAAAAAAGTTCCATTCACCACGTAGTGTGATACTAGTGTAACCTGTTGTGGTCATTTTCAGGACTTTCGCCCCGGATAGAGATTTTGTCACACATCCCACATTGTTCACCGGGGTCATATTAGTATATGACAGTTGAGATATGCTCCGCTAAACGAAGCGCATACAAAACTTTCCCAGGACCTCCACTAAGTTGAGCATCTAGAGATGTTCACAAGAAGACAGAGGGGTTTTTTCAGAAGGAGGCTCATCATTTTTATTCAAGTGTGTTATGGCTTCACCCAGGCTGTGTAACCCCAGTGAGTCACTCACACCAAATCATGCACACACGCATCAAGGAGAAAAAAACAAACAAACAAAAAACAACATAACGAATGTAAAATCTTATGCAAAATGTTAATTTCACTCTGAACAACTGTCAACAATCTCTTCTCGGTGTGGTGAAAAGAGCTGGGGGACCCATTAACCGGAGTGTATGCTGTACAGACATCTTTTTTTTTTTATTGTGACAGAAGACGATCGGGTCGGTTCCACACGACCATCGAAAACCACACGGATGCCAAACGAGATGGGATATATAATCTCCTGTAAGGAGTATGGAACATGGAATTGATTTGTTCATCAGACCAACAGACGAACCCTTATTGCAAAAGGATATTTCACAAATAGAAGTGAGGGAACACAGCCTTTTTATTATATTATATTATATTATATTATATTATATTATATTATATTATATTATATTATATTATATTATATTATATTATATTATATTATATTATATTATATTATATTACACAGAGAGTAGTGCAATTTGTTTCTCATTGTCCCTGTCCTATAGGAAAACATGGCACGTTGACAGATGAAACGGCCTGCACATACTGCCACATGCAGTAAAAGGAGGCCTGGAGCCCAATCAACGCTACATAAGAAATACAGACAAAACAAAACAAAAAAAAGGCAACCAATTCGGGAATCAATTCACCTTGGTGTTGTTTGACGCCACGTGGCAGGTAACTAGCCTGGTCCAACCAGACCATCGTACTTCATTTCATTTGTACAGAAGGTCTGGCAGTGCTGTAATTGGCAAACGTTCACTCACTTGGAGGCGGGTGTCTGTCGAAGTTTAAAACTATTGGATCTGCCCAGTGCCACTCTGGATTAGCCAACCAATCGCATCACGTTTGGTCGTCACGTGTGTCATGAGCCGGCTTTTGACGGTGCGTTCCAGTTGGACAGGAAACTCGGAAATTTCCGACTTCACTACATATTGTAGTCTATGAATCTAGCAACAGTAACTTGTTAGAGCATAACGTTTAGTTATTTGGACGAGAAAGGTTTTAGGCGTCCATACTTTCGCGAGCAGATGCACTGGAACACAGACAGGTCGGAACTCGGAACTACCAAGTCGGAAATCTCCTTCTTCCGAGTATAAAGGAACGCAGCATTCAACTGAGCCACTCGCTCTGTTCGCTGCTGAGCCACTCGCTCTGTTCGCTGATTGGACACTCAGAAATCTGAGTCGAGCAGGATCCCACTGATACACCCGATCACCAGACTGACTACTGAAGGGAAAATGAAATTTGGGCGGAAGTAGGTAGGCGGGCGGAGCCAGGCTAGCAGGTAACCACGAGAGAAAAGAAAAATGTGGCACTGTTTGTCTCTCGAAGGGCGCTGGTGTGTGTGTGTATGTGTGTGTGTGTGTGTGTGTGTGTGGCCGTTTCTCTGCGCCATCTGTGTTATAGGGTAACATTCAGTCCATCAATATGACATGTGGCATGATGGCAGACATATCTGAGTAATATGTGTGCGTGTGGGAGGCTTGTGAAAAACGATGCGACTCGCAGCTCACGACAAGCCAATGAGTTCATTTTGTTTTGCTGCTTCATTTGTAAAAAAAAAATTATAAAAATAATCATGGCTGATACATTCCCCCAAAATGTTGCATGTAAAAAGTTTGTGGAAGTGGAAGGCGGACGACACTGATCGACCATCAGTGATTTCTTATTAAATGTGTAGATGATACTGTATATTCTCTCAGCTTTCTCTGGAAATGTTTAAAGGTAAATTCCGGGTTTAATACAAGGTGGGTCTTATGTTTACACTTTTGGCCATTAGTAATGGTTATTGAAATGAGGAAAAAAATGGTTTATTGTATTTAGCAAAGTAATAGCTAAAGGTACAGTGTACACAGAGGCTGAAAAATGCCGAGGAGGAAAATGTATTGCGGGCGGTTGGTGCTGTATGAAGCCGCTCGGAATAAAAGACGTGGGGAAAGTAAACCAGGAGAATGGACTTCCTGGTTAATTCAGTGAACATGTGTAGCTGTGCTTTAGCCGATAAACCAAGTTAGCACGGGATCGCATTAGTTAACTCACCCGGTTGTGTGCGGGCGGCTAGCGCCTCATATTATGAACCCAAACATGACGGCTATGTCCGGGGAACTTTCAAGACAAGTGTAGCGAAGCACCGGTGTTTATCTACGCCAGCCACGGTCCCCTGTCACAGCCAGGTAGGGTAATGTTGGCTACTTGCCTTTATTTTGTGCCGCCGTGCACTGACGCTGCTGTAACTGTGTTTGTTATGTAGCTGCCTTGCTGTATGAATTTCCGAGCGGCGTGAATATGCAATACTGTTTTAATGCTAGGCTGTTTGTGCTGTTCAGTTGCTGTTTATTTGTCTTTTGGCACAGTTGTTGGCCGTGTTGTTGTTGTTTTTGTGCGGACATGCACGCTGTTGTGTCAGGTCTGGTCTTATCGCAGCCATGGTTGATTAGGGGAAATAAATCATCGGGCGGGAGACTAGGCACGTTACGCGCGTAGAACCATTTTTGACACAAAATGATCAAGCAACATTTTAGCCGCGTTATGCGCGTAAAGCTTACGCGCGGAACGCGTGTACTGTGGCCGCACCTTAAGATCTGGGATCCTTAATACAACTAATTCCAGACATGCAAAAAATAAACATCCACAAGATGTTACCATGCCAATAGCTTAGCCTGACTATATCAAAACACTTTTATGGAGGTAAAGCTGAATGTGCGATCGCCCAAAATGTCTGCTATAATCTGTCATTCAACAGTAAAACTGTTCACATACCAAACTCGGGTAGCTTGAGGGTTGAACCGAAACTTTGGTCTGCAAATGGTGATAGATGTTTACGACAAACAGTGGTGAACTGGTGTTGTCAGCGATTTCTGCTTCCCCCAAGTGGCCAAAATAATCATGAACGCAGCTTTAAAAGACAGTAATTCCTTAAAACAGTCAGGCACTGAGCTTTTTTAGCAAACTGTCGTTACTCAAACCGGATAGAGGTGGATTAATACAAAATGTGGTGCTCAAGCGAGTTCTAACAGCCGGCCTTGGCAATATGTGTTGGATCAACTGAAAGTAATAGAACGTTTCACTGCAACAGTATGGCTCATTTGTGTGTTTTTAATCATTTCGGACTACAATGTAGCTCGAAGGCACAGAGAAATTTGAATAGTTGAATGATAGTAGGATTACATTTATTGTTGGATCTGTTTCACGGTTGACAGAATATTGCAAGCCTTACCTTTAAACCTGGCTAATAATCTTATGTTTATAGGACTTCTTTCAAGCGATGAGTACTCTGTGAGTAGATATATTATTAGCGATAAAAGGGATGGCCAAAACTGTGACAATAAGACCCAAGTTGCTTTACACTGGAATGAACCTTTGAACTACTATAGAATGTCTATAAAACAAGTATGGGAGTGATTCAATCCGCTTTGGCACTGGGTGTGAATGTGGTTATAGAAGGTACGTACGTATATAAGATCAGATGTGGATTTTTCATCTCCTTATCTGAACTTGTGACCTGCACCTCTCAACCCAACTGGTTTGCGAAAGCACAAACAGATCCACAGCCACCACCGTATTCAAATGTGCCCACTTCAGAAACACCGATTGCTGTTTCTTCAAGGCACGTATGCTAATGTATAAAAATACATATGCATCTCAGCCATGAAAAGGCCTTTTTATTCCAAAGGTTGTTATAAACATATTGTACAGGATATGAAGATAAGCCATTATAGTTCCAGTGACGAAACAATGCGTTTGAGGGGCTTATCTCGGACTCCACACATGGTTATGTTTTGACACGGCTGAATAGGATTCCGTGGCATTTCACCACTTGCCCGAAAACAGAGTGGTATTCACCTTGCGAGGCGTTTCTCAGCTACCCGGGGCATTAATAATGGAAGCTAGTTAAACGCCAGGCTGCAGAGAATACTGAAGGAAACGATTCCTGGAAGTTCAAGGTTTGAAATAAATTGGTTTAAATATGGTTCCATAAATATTGATTGATTTTGAAGGAAGAAAAAAACCATAGCTGCCAGGCCTGTGAAACTTTAAAAAGCTTTTTTTTTATATAAACGATACATACTTAGATATACAGTAACAGCTTAAAAAGTATTTAGAAATCATATTTAGATTTTCAATTCTGCATTAATTAGGAGCTCATTGATAGTGGAAATGTTTCGTTTGACATCTACCATCGGAACAGCTGTGACAGTAAAAAGGGGCATTAGGCTTTAAAACAGGTTAAGAATATTTTTCCGACTCAGTGGCTCTCCACAAAAGGTGCCTACAATGCAAACTGACTCCCTCTACATCAGATGCAGCACAGGCCTCAGTGAGATGATGCATCTCAGTCGCGTTTCTCAGAAAATCCCATACTATTTGAAAATAAGTAAGTTTCTATTCTATCGTTTGACCGATGCACTTTCACTTAATAAGGGGATCGTGTTTGTAATAAGAGCAAATGAAGAAAAAAATGAAAAAGGGCGATTCATTCAAACCTGAGAACGAACATCATTCAATCATTTTACAGTTTGTTTGAATTTGAAATCAAGCGTGTTACTTTCGGAAAAATGCTGGACATCGGCAAAATAAACCACCGATGCTGTGAATCATTCTTAAGACATTTTTGCCATTGAGATCATCTTTTAAGTCATTTTTAAATAATTTCCCCGTTCATCATACGAAGTTCATGCTCTTTCAAACATTTCTTCAGAAAAAGGAAAGGATCATACTGATGTTATTGTGTGTCTTATCTGTGACCCCTTTAGCTGTCCCCTCACATTAACTCACACTCATTGTCTCTGCTGGTTTTTTCGTGTTGATGCGTTTATCGGATTCTGTTTCCCAAATGGCTCCAAAGTGCATCCTAAACCTCCAGAGTTGTCACTTTAGATCTGCATGCTACTCCGTCACTGTAAACAGTCGTGCTGCTCTCAGGGCTGCATGTTTACAGGGTTTTGTTCAGACTCAAGGTCAGCTACTACAGGCATGCAGCATCACAGACTATGGGGCAGCACTTTGGAGCGTGACCATGCATGTCCTTTCATTAAAACGTACACTGCTTGCAAAATTCCGTCATTTGATTTGCACTTTTGGTTGCTGCTTACAAATCCCATCTTCGGATCCTTTTACGTCTCATATGTTTTTGGACTCTGATGCTAACTTTAGACATTTTATAATTATCACACCTGTTTCAAAGTTAGTTAGTATCAGCCGAATTCCCAACAATGCTTTTGAAAAGATCTTGAGATATTGTTGCACCCTGTCAAAGGTGGATTTTTGAAGCTACGTGGCCATCTTTTTGTTTGTGCAAATAACTGATAATATGATATGTATATCAGTCAACCAATTTACACATGGCGTTCAGTTTACCTGTCATGAGGAGAACTACACAGGCTGTGAAAGCTGTATATATACTACATATATATTTATGCTAAGCTTATAACAGCATAGTGACTTACTCAGGGAGGTTTGGGTTTAGGGTTTGTTTTGAATTAAAATAAAAAACCTGCATTACAAACTGGAGGTTTAGAATTGGCAAAAGTTGGCATTTAGGAAGCAGTGAGGGCCAAATGAAAGATGCCATTGAGTTGCATCATGGGAATTGTAGAATCCATTGTTTTAAGGGCTTGAGACATTCTTGGGACTAAAGTTTGTATTCCTTCTGCACCAAATCGACCATTCTCTCGTGTTTGTCCCCCAACTTTATGGAATACTAAATCGATGAATGACTCCTTTGTTAAATTGCTTTAGCTGCATTGCCTTCTAGTCTATAAAGGTGAAGTAAATGAAGTAATTGGTCTATCTTGTTCTTTAACAATGGCGTTATACCAATAAGAACGGTAAATATTGGAGCAAGACAATCTATGTAGAGAGCAGGGCACTTCATTTGAACCGTTCAATATCAATGCCAATGGGGGGAAATGCACAAACAAATAATAATGCAGACCCCAACACTGGGAAACAGTATAGTGGGGAGGGTGGATTTTCCTTAATGAAAGCCTGAATCAAAGCTTCTGTGGCTAGAATGGATCCTGGATGAGGTTGAATTATCAATAACAGCAGCATGATCTTTTCAATCCAAGACTAAGCCCTTCAAAAAGCTGTTCTACAAACCCGACAAACGAATGTCAGAAAACCATGGCACACTCATTAAATGACATCTAATGCACATGCTAATATTGGCAACAATGTTTTGGCGTGACGTGTGGTGAAACCGTTCAAAATATATGATTGCTTATAGTAAACAATACCTGATGCTTTAAGTCATTTAGAAAATCTCTGTCTGCAAGTGAGGAAATGGAATAGTACTGTACATAATGGCAAAAGTTTGTCAAGTCGAGGTGAAACAAGCATACTCCCTATTGAAAAATAGCATTTCCCCCCAGCTGTGCATCATTTGGTATGTAACCAGAGTATCAATTTTGTACTGTAAATCTGAAATAAGGAAGGTCTTGTAGTTTGTGTAAATGGAGCGATCTCTTTGAAAAAATAGACATCCATGCTTCATGCTTTGCATCCCGTTTGTGTCCACGCTTGCTGTTCTGCGTAGAGCTCTTCATCTGTTTCAAAGAATACTTTTTATATAACTGTACAACCTAAAAGGAAGGGAGGGAAAAAAGTGCTAAAATAAGATTTGGTAAGGAGCAGCATTGCAAATGTTTGACCTTGTGTATAAAACATGGAAAGTTATTTGTCCAATGTGTATGTGTCTTTGTTAGGGTTCAGATGGACTTCCTTCTCCTCATGAGCAGGTGATTGTCGGTGAAGCTGAGAAGGCCCGGTGAAAGCGAGCTGAGGGGCGAAGGGAAGAAGCTGTTTTTCAAGGTGCTGGGCGAGATCTCCTCGATCCGGTAGGAGACCGAGTGAAAGTACTGATTGGGGTTCAGCTGCGAGCTGAAGGAGTTCTGATGGGAGTAGGCACAGCCCAGGCCTCCCATGCCTCCCGCTGAGCTGCTGAAGTCATGGGAGTGGTAGTGCATACAGGAGCAGACCGACTGCAAATCGGTCACGTCCGTGCGGTAGGGCTTCTCGCGTCGCCGCCGGCCCCGTGGCAAAGACTCGTCCTGGATGTGGATGATCATGCTGTTCCTGTTGCCGGCTAGCGAGGCCCGTTCCTCGGCATCCCTTCGCTCGTCTTCGCTGTTCATAGTCAGGAAACGGAGCACCACCAGGTTGAGGAAGGCCCCTATAACCGTCAGCCCTACCAGGATATACATGAAGCTAAAGGCCACGTACAGGGGCTTCTTCTGGAGGGCCCGGTTCTTTTGGAGGGCCACAAAGTCCCCGAAGCCTATAGTAGTCAACGTGATGAAGCAGTAGTAGTAGGACTGGAAGAAGCTCCAGTCCTCGTAGTGGGAGAAGGCGATGGCTCCGATGCACAGGGTGCCCACGCAGGAGAAGAAGCCCACGGTCACCATGTTCTCCATGGACACGTCGGTGATGCTCATGCCGCAGCACTTCTTGATGCGCTTTAGCAGGTACTTGACAAAAGTGTTCATCCTCTCGCCCAGACTCTGGAACATGACCAGAGTCAGAGGGATCCCCAGGACGGCGTAAAACATGCAGAAGGCCTTCCCCGCGTCGGTCCCCGGCGCCGCGTGCCCGTAGCCTGGGAAGAGAGCAGAAAGACAAGACAGCGGAGATTAGTGATGCGGAATAAGATTGCTCTGCCTGCTTCCTTTTAAGGTCAGCTTTAATGAGATAGGCTTGGTTTTGTCATGGTTTTTAAACATTTATATGAGTCCCTGGTGTGTCTAGAGACTGCCAAAGTATGAGAAAAAACAACCCTCTCTCTTTTTCTCCACCTCCACCTTTCTGAAAACCTGTGTTCATAAACCCTAGTCAGACCCCCCCCCCCCCCCCTATTATGACTTCATAAGTGGAGATGGGCACGTAAAGAGTGTTTTAGACAGAGGCTGAAAAGTGAAGATTCAGCCACGGTATTGTGTTTTTTTGGGACACTACACGATGGAAACAGCTTCTAGTAGAAATCCTTATCACAACATTGAACCTGAACATGAGCATGACATGCTAACCTTTAAAAAAGCCCCCGATCAGCTTCAGTTTACAAACATGACCAAGCAAGAAATCTCCCTAAGAGTCTGCGGGCGCTGCCAACAGGGGTATTGAAGAAACGTATGCCACAGAAATGTGTCTGCTCGTTAATCTTATTTGGGCTCAGGATTATTGCAAATTAGTCCGAAGTTTCTGGTGAAGTGGAAGACTTTGAAGAAGGCATTGAAAAAGGAGTCATGGGGGAGCCAGTGAAGCTTTTAGCTTAATTAAACTTTATCTTCAGACCATAAGCTGCTCACTCACACAAAATACAGTTGTTTGCAAATCAAACTGTGAGGCTAACAATAGGAATTCCTATAAAACTATACGAGATTTAAATCTTGAAGGCAGTATAATTGATTTGATGTGCTTTTGCAGGATATTTTACAGTCAACACAAAGGTTGCAGTATGAATGGAGTCTACTGCTCTTGAATATGCAGGGCTGGGGAGAAAAAAAAGAGCATTGTATTGATTATCTTTCCTCTACCACAGCCCATATTTTTTAGTATTAAACATCCATATGGTAGCCAAGAAACACCCACCCATCGGTTGGCATTTAGGCACCACTTCAACAACTGCCTGCCAAATAAAGACGTGATATTTTAAGGTCTACCCCACAGTATTGTTTGTATTTATTTATTTTAGATATGTCGTGAGCAAGTTGTGCGTTTTGCACTCTCAAATATTGATTCGGTGTATTCCCATATGGCTCTCCACCCACTCAAGCATGTGTTTAGCTATGTACTTAAAAATCTACTTTGAAAAAAAAATCCAGTTTCTACTAGCAACAACAGCACTTATCTGTTATTGGCTTGAGGTATTCTAGATGAAATTTAAAGAAATATGGTGTAGAAGCACTATAATATGTCTTGCGCTAGCAACTGTCTGGTAGGTAAGTTTTTAGTGACATGAACATGTATTTGTTGGATCCTAATTTGTTTCAGTTTGGTTTCTTTGTGAAAATGGAATAAATATTTTTAACCCATTATCTTAAAGAGATGCGAATTTAGAAATATGCGAATTTAGAAATAATTAGTTAGATTTGCCAAATTTGCATATGTATTGCAACATCTCTGAAACCTAAAATGATCTTTTTAATGTTATGAATAAACTGGCAAAGTTTCATGATGATATTTTTTCAATTTAAAATGTCACCCTAATTCACCTGCAGTGTCTTGCAGAAGAAGAAAAAAATAATTCAATACCACCTCTGTTATTGAGTTGGAGGAAACCATTTATCTACAGTGGTTAATAATTACTTTAAATCTTCACCCAATCTAATGCTCCTGCTTTCCCCGGCTAACTTGTGTTGATTTTATCCACACCCTGGTCAAAGGTGCAACAGAACACAGCAGAACACAACTTGCTGTAATGCCATATGCAAGGATTTTTCTCTCCTGTCGAAGTCTTGTGCTGGTTAATATTGATTGCAAATGAACTGAGTGAACTCTTTGAACAATGAGCGTCATTTTGCACATTATTTCCTAAATACACACAAAGTGAGAGCGTCCTCTATCAACAGCCTCATTGGAAATATCTAAAACACACAGACACACACACACATACATTGCTCTATTACACAAGATAGTATATGAATCGCAAAGAGCTTTGTGGAATTAAGATAACCAGCAAAATATGATGAAAATCTGTGACTAGTGGATTAGATAGCAAAGATGAGCAGCAATTCACAGAAATTGCCTCCTGAGTGTTCCCACTTCTCTAATCAATGCAGTGGAAAAACATCTTTAAGAACATGTGCGTCCTGCCCTGAGAAAAAAAATCCATTTGGGTTAAGGTAAACAAGTGCACGATATAGTAAAAAATACACGCAGCATCTCAAAAAGTGTTAGTCAGTTAGTATCACATCTCAGCACACATTTGTATTCTGCCGAGCCATCTGTCTCTTCCCCCCTCCTTCCCTCAAAATTAGCAAATTAATTGATATTGATACTTATTGCTTCAATTTATTCTTGTGGTGTAATTTTGGGACGTAATGAATTGCACTGGAGGCTGACATGGCCACTCTCTCATTTGTTTTTGCGCATCTACTCCACCGCGCAGACCGATGACCACATATCTCATCGATGTCCTCCGAAAGACAATCTTTCAACATTATGTTTTTACACTCAAAGACTACTCTGTTTTTGTGACGAGTCATCTGAGGTTACAGTGCAACTATTGGTCTTGACAGCCTCCCTCTGCTCTGCTGCATCAAACTGGAGTGTATCAGGTATCCATTCAACAGCCGCCAAATGCAGGTCACCACACTGAGTGTTTCCTATTAGATATTAAATGGGGGTATATTACGAAAAACTGACTTTTCAGGGGGGGCAGGACTAAAATGGAGCGTTTCAGACATATGGTGAAAAAAGCTGGATATAGGCGATGAAGAAATGGGCAGTGTGAGAAAAATAATGTCCCTTTTTCATAAATAATTCCATTTAAACCGTAGACACTTTGAACCCGAAAAGTAGCATATATGTTAAAACTAGGCAGATGACAACTGAGGGTCCGTGTACCGATTGTTGACAGCATAGGGATTGGCCAAAATGTACTGTATATCTGTACAGTGAGTAATAACACTAATATATGAAGTCAGGAAAGCATTCATTAAGAGGGATAAAAAGTAATGAAATCCAATAAGTGTACTTCAATTTCCAAAAGGCAGGATAATAACTTTGTATTGTATATGGGCTATTATGAATTTTTAAAAGGAAATAAGATGAAAGCTTTTCACTTTGCATTTCTGTCTGGGAGCAGAGTTACATTCATTTAATGCATTTATTTCTCAACGTCTGTCTCTTAAATGGAGCAGATAAAAAACATCCAAATGATTTCTAAGCCCCTAAATAAGCAAAAGAGTCTGTGATGATTATTATTTTTCTTTTTCCCGAGTCTCTTCAAGTATTTCTTTGATGGGATGTGAGGTTTTCTGTGGCAGGCAGCGCTGCACTGTGTAATCTGTTTGTCCTGTTATAATGACTCTATTATCTGCTGTTGTCCTGGGAAACAGACATATTTGCTCTGCCACACAGAGCCCTGCCATGCACAGGTGCTTTTGTGCTGGTGTGTGTGCACAGGTGAACGCGTCTGTACGGCGCAGTGTGTGCAGTGCAGCGGAAAAGAGAATGACGCTCTCCGGTGAATGGTAAAAGTACAAGAAAGGCACGGCCACTCAAATATTACTTAATAGGACACATTTTTTGCAAAATGGAGGGGTTATGTTTTGGACATCCTGAAAGGGGGAAGAAGAAGAAAACGTGACTTATTTTCTCCTACAAGCTGAACCAATCCAGATTTGTTTGCAAAAGAAAGCCCACCAGCCTTATCAGCCAGAAGCACAAAGGGTGTCAAAGTCTGCAACAGAGACATTTCACTAATTAAGTTGCTGTTCAAACGCTCAAATATAAATCTAATGTGGGGAGAATTTCAAATAAATGTTGGAGAATAGTTTTTTTTCCCCCTCTGGTCTTCTTTAGTGCATCTTAATATTCAAAGAGGTTGGAATTATATTAAAGAGATCCTATTATACTACTTTTCTGGTCTTAATTTCTTGTTAAAAACTGCTATAGAGCAACCTGACACGAATCACATCACAAAAAACTATGTAGATTTTCGGGACACTCTTCCTCTTACCCTAGCGAGCACAGCAGTCTCTCTCTACACACTGCTTTGAGCTTCTCCGCCCCTCCCCCCCCTGCTGCAAACCCCACTCCGTTGTGATTGGTTACCTTCCTTCCAGTAGCGGGAAATTTCAGGAAATTTCCGGGAAGGTGGGGGCATGCAGCCGGAGCTTGCCTGAGCGGCAGCATTACCATACATGGAAACATGACAGAAACGACCCGAGCGTGACAGAGAAAACCCGGAAATTTGAACAAGTTCGGCTCGACCGGCTGCCATAGTTTTTAGTGCTCTGCACAGCCACCCCAGACGGTCAGCTGGGAATACGTCGAAATGCATGTACGTAATTATTTGATACTCTAGTATGGTTAAACATGACTATAAATCATTATAACAACGTTTATAGGTCATAAAAGTCGAAAAGTATCATAAGTCCTCTTTAAACAAAGTAACAATTTGTATTTAACAAACTAATTTTTTTTTAAAAGATCTCCTATTATACTACTTTTCTGACTGCTATAGATAAAACTATAAAACTGCTATAGAGCAACCTGACACGAATCACATCACAAAAAACCATGTAGATTTTCGGGACACTCTTCCTCTCACCCTAGCGAGCACGGCAGTCTGCTCCACACACTGCCTTGAGCTTCTCCGCCCCTCCCCCCCTCCTGCAAACCCCACTCCGTTGTGATTGGTTACCTTCCTTCCGGAACATTTCCAGCAGCGCACGGGGAGATTTCTGAGAGAGGAAGGTGGGGGCATGGCCGGAGCTTGCCTGAGCAGCATTACCATTAGGGTTGCAAAGGGGTGGAAAGTTTCCGGAAACTTTCCACGGGAACTTTCGCTCGGGAATTTTGGGAATATTCAGTCGGTCATTTACATTTTTTTTTTCACATCCAAACATAAATCTAAACATTTAAACACTATGTTTGGTCATAGGCAGACACCCATGCAAAATAATACAATTAAAAAACATTACATTTGAACAGATTTATTTGTAAGAAGAACTTTATCAAGTTTTGATTATTTTATGAACAATCAATAATTTCACTGAACAACAAAAATATGAATGTTGAGTTAAATATTATTCAACTGTCTGACCCAACCCATTCAATTAATAAAGTAAAATGCCCCCCCCCCCCCCCCCCCCCCCCCCATGTGATGGAGGATGTAGGGGGCGTGGCCTCACTACCCCTGCAGTAGGATGTGTGCTATGTCCAATTTGCCAAGTGTACTTGCATAAAATCTGGTTGTTTTAGTCAAGATTATGCTAAAATATATTGTCCCCAACTATATTTAAAATCACAGTTTAAGCCACTGTAAACCTGGTCTAGTAAAAATCAATATATGATATCAAGTTGGGTGTCTCAATAAATTTAAAAAATAATCTGATTTGAAATTAAATGTTCATAAATATATTAAAACTTAGTTGAAAAAACTGTTTCTTACAGTCTAGAACGTTTGCCTGGACTGAAATAACATAGTTAGGAGAATGTAGTGCATTTGGGTTCCTTTAAATGTAGTAAATTCCCGTTTATTCCCGTTAATTCCCAAAATTCCCGTTAATTCCCATACATTCCCGTTAATTCCCATGGAAAGTTTCCAACTTTGAAAATTTCCGGAATTTTGCAACCCTAATTACCATACATGGAAACATCCGGGGACGTGACGAGACGATACCCGGAAATTTGAACAAGTGAATTCTCGACCGGCTGCCCTAGTGTTTAGTGCTCTGCATAACCACCCCAGATGGTAAGCAGGGAATACGTCTAAATGCATGTACGTAATTATTTGATACGCTAGTATGGTTAAACATGACTATAAATCATTATAACAACGTTTATAGGTCATAAAAGTCGAAAAGTATCATAGGTCCTCTTTAACTAATTTACAATGTTTATAGTATTGCTCCATAAACCTGGCCATTTGCTAAAAGATAAACAGCAGAAATATACGGTGCATGTCTTATTACCTGTGTACAGTCCTCAACATGAGCAAACAATAAAAGATCGTCATTTTAAGTCTGCCGAGTACATCATCTTCTCTCACAGAACATTTCAGTTTGAACACATTTTCCGTCTCAGTGGACATCTGTTGAGTCATTCTTCAAATGTTTGAACAAACCATGATAAAATGTCTGCATAAAAGTGCCTTCTGAAATATTTTTACTGCCATTAGGAAACTGTTTTCATGGTGTGGTATCCAACAAAAACTTTTATATTTCTCAGTGCCATTGCTCAATTTTGTAGTGTTTGCCTCTGCTTGAAAGGCTCCATTTTAGAGAGGAAACTAAACTTATTAAGATACATTGGTCTGGAAATGTTTGTACAGGAAAAGTCCATAGTGACTGGCTACCCATAGCTGCTTGCATTAAGTCCAAGTCACTACTGCTTACCGGCAGGGGCGTGCACAGGTAGACACCAAGTGGTGCCTGAGCACCTGCCCTTTGCCCCCAAAACATGTTTTAGCAGTGTATCTTGCCCATAATGACATGACCATCTATAAATACTCGATGATTAAATGTATGTGATAACAATGCCCCAATAATAAGAAATAAAGAAAATAATAAAGATTATTTTAATCGATTTTTTACTGGCTCAATATAGGCCCCTGATCTTTGAAGAACAATGTTATTTAAAAAAATATATATATATATTACTGGCCCCTGATCTTCGTAGGGGGGGTGGCGGTTTACGGAGATCAGGGCCTATCGAGGAGTTCAAAGAGAGATGGAGCTTCGGGATGAGGGATTATTTAAAAAAATCCGAAGCTGACTGTTTTTTTTCAAACATGTACATTTTGTCTTTCTGCTTTTTGGCAATTCTGTGTCTCCAAATTATTCCAGAAAATAGTACTAAATAGCCCACATTGACACAAGTGATTTAGCCTTAGCTTTCTTCTCAAAGTGCACCAGATTGATGAATTTTACTTTAGGTTCAAATGTTTCTTATAAGGTCCAGGGTCCCAAACACAGTCTCCCAAATTCCCGTGAGAAACACTGTATGTATGGCCGGGTATTACAAGTCATTAGGCCAGGGGGGGATTTTGTACAAGTAACCATAAAATGATTTGCTCATTCATCGATAGAATATATTGTGCCCTTTCTTTGCACTGAGCACCTGCCCCCCAAAATGTCTGTGCACGCCACTGCTTACCGGTATTACTACTAGCACAACACCCACCAGTTGTGACCCACTTCTCTCATTCAGGTTCAAGAGCCTTCTCGTTCACTACGATTTGCAAATGAATGGTTACTAGTCATACTGTCTTATAATGTCAAGGTGAACAGCAGAATCCTTTTATGCCTTCAAAAGTTGATGGAAGCCCTGTTACCTCTTCTGAGACTATTAACTCACTCTCAAGGCTCTCTCTCTCGATCCGTCACTATCTCTTTGTCAGAAATAGAATGAAATTTGCTAGGCACTTATTGTCGCTTCATACACCTGCAATCCTTTTAGCTCTTGTGTCAGGCTGAAAGTTGAGGAACTTAAGGCTTCTCCTTGGTCTGATGTGGTTTAGGATGGTACCTCATTTGTACATCGCTTTGGACAAAAGCATCTGTCAAAGGAATGAATGTAAAAGTAAATGCTTTTCTGTTTAAGACCATTTAGAGGCAATCCATCCGATAGCTGTCAAGGCATGTGAATTTCTGTGAAATATTTCATGGAAATCCATCAGCTAATAGTTGACATTTTATGTCTGCACTAAAGTTGTCGATCAAAAATAAAATAAAAATGTAAGGTTGAGAGGAAACTATGATTGTGAGCAAGATGACTGATGTTGAACAAACCACAGATACTACAGTATATCAATATGTATGTCACTACAGAAAACCCCACTGACACAACCACGTAATTATATCCATTTCAAACTGAATGCAGATGTCTCCCAATATCACCAAATTCAATTAATATTTGTAAAAGCGTATCACACCCCCTCTCCTTCAGTCGCATCCAAAGTGCCTCTAATGTGCTACACATTTGTGAATACATCAAGGCAGTTTTCATCATGAAATGCATGACTCATCTTGTGTTTGGCTCCAATCCAATTTACTATGACTTATTTTGAATGTCTGCCCACACCCAAAAAGCTATCTTCATAGGTCTGTGTGTGTGTGTGTGTGTGTGTGTGGTGTGTGTGTGTGTGTGTGTGTGTGTGTGTGTGTGTGTGTGTTGTGTGTGTGTGTGTGTGTGTGTGTGTGTGTGTGTGTGTGTGTGTGTGTGTGAGGGAGCGTGTGTGCATGCATGAGACATTGTTGCTCAAACTCGTGAATTGACACGGCTGGCAGCCTAAATCACATTATTTTATCATTCTATTATGACATCATCAATATTACATTTCTGGTGCGCTGGAAGAGAAGGGGGACATCTCATAGTCATGTAATGGCTTGATGAATTAACCAACGGCCTGCCTACACCTCGAAAGAGTAAAGAGTTCAGACACTAAAATCCATCAGCCTCTCATGCTGCTGCTACCCAGTGAGTCATCCACATTAATCCTTAATGCATCGGAAATCTATAATAAAGTACGGCTCGGCAACATTAAGAATTCATGGTTAAATTAAATAAACTTAAAAAATAGGAAAAACATCCATAAAAAAATATTTCAAAACTCTTCAAACTGATCTAATTGTGATTCAAGTTACACTAAATCCTGATTAGACTTTTCCATCATCCTGCCTCTGCTCACACCAGCAACAAAAGAATAGACAAATAGAGAAATAATTTCATGTTGAAACCGCAAAACTATTCCGATTTCAACAGAAGGCAATTTGTTCATGTACAAACAATAAAACGCAGATTATGTACTATGAGTCATGTTCTGCTATGTAAAAGCTCCCAGTATAGTTGTAAACTGTGTCCGTCGAGTGACAAGTCAGTGGTGCTGGCCAGGTGGTGCACAGTGGAGTTTCGCCTATTACAAAACCTGAGGCTCTTTATTTGCTAAGTGTACTAGCAAGATGCTAACTCACAGGTGCTGTGGGGGTCATTGAAGCTTTTTCACGAATGGAAACTGCCTGCTGACGTTGTAAACAAGGGTGTGCACAGTGAGACTGACCTCAAACAGCACAGTAAAACCAAATCATTGCAGTGTCAGGAGACTATTCTCTGTTGGTTTGAGCCAATGAGTGACCTCTTTCACATTACACAAGGTCATTTGATCTTTTTGTCAATGTGATAATAGTGAGCAGTGCAGTTTAAGGTTACAAAACATTACCCTATACTGCAGGGGTCTGCACAGGGGGGAGTGAAGTTGCCTGCTGGAAACAGGGTTGATGAGACAAAACAGTATTGTTGTAAAAACCAAAATACTGAGCCGAAACAAGCTAAAATATTCATTGGAATTATAAGAGGAAGTAAGGAGTTGGTGATTATTGTCTGTAGGTTCACCTCTACATCCACCCCTATCAAGTTACACAGTTGATCCATTGTTGATATAAAAATATAGCTGGTATTTTATTTTTATTTTTTAATTATCATCAAGGGCATGCGTTTGCAGCTGCCAAAAGTAGAAAAGTTAAATTTTTGTATTGATATTTTTCATCCCAAAACATTTCAGTCATATTAGGACACCATTTTTTTAATATAAAACGTACTAGAAATGAAAGTTGCTGCTTCATATCCAAATACGAGTTTCTCTATTTATTCGGTTTGGGAGCATATATTATTCATATAATATTCACACTAAAATTAAAATTGAAACGTATTGTCCGCGTACCATTTGATCCAGTGAACACGTCCTTTTGTCAGACACTGCAGTGGAGTGGTGGGAATCTCTCACGTTGGTCTTTTTTTTTTGTTACACATCACTGGTTATATAACATGTATCATTCATTATGCATGAACCTATCAGGGGTAGTCCCCCTCATTAGCACCCACACCGCCTGGGGAGTGACTCTACAAGTGTCAATCGGTTCTTAAAAAACCAACACCTTTTCGCTTGTTTGATCTGCGGGTTAATTCAGGTCCCGGCAGTAGCATTAATTGCTACAGGCCATGGCATTTTAATGAAGGTCAAGAGGAGCAGGGAGCGTGGAGGGGAGAACACCTTGTTCAGCTAACTGCCACGAGTCTCCACCACGTCACCCCCGCAAGAGCTTAAAGGTTCAGTAAGCGGAATGGTCAGTTTAGCTAACTTCCTGTCAGTTACTGCTTCAAGCAGCAAGTTATCTAGCATCATCTCAGATCCATAAGTGTGATAAAACATGATATAACCCATCAAAACAGACATCGGGAAGAATTTTTACCTGCTCCGCCATTGTAGGCGCATACACATTCACCCATCTGTTGCTCTGGCGTGCACCAGCAGTGAGACCATGGAGTGTATATAGTATGTATGAGTGTGACGAGTGTCGGTTTGTAGCGTACTCTCTTCTGATTGGATAAACATTTTGGGATACTCCAATAAGTTTATTTGCCGATTACATGCAAAGCAGCTGACTGAGAGATCGGCTTTATGAAACGTGCACATTATGTAAGTGATCACTGTATGAATAAAGAGCGATTTTACACTTATATTAACATAAATAAACCGCTTATTTCACCATTATTAATGGTTATGGTCTTTTCAGCTGATGGTCATCCTAACTTGCTTGTTCAAAGGGAATAAATGTCTAACGTAAAAATGCTACGCCAGCAAAGAAGAAAAGCAACACCAACTGCATCAGAGCTTGCCAGCAGCTTGGCAAAGATCACATTTGCATTTTAAGCGTTTTGTCCGATGCTCTCGTCCATTGATGTACAATGAGTGCAGGATCACATAGAGTAATATAGTACAGACACAAAGCTGATTCTCCTTGAAGTCACCATCCAACGTCTTATAAATAAGAATAAAGATTTGTTTCGCTGTTTCTTAAAGGTGGAGTCAGCAATTCTGTAGAATACTCAGTGAATGTATCCTACCTGTACATATTGTATGTGCGGCGAAAATAAGGCTCTGTAAATGTTGCAAGCTATGGTGGGCCCCCTTTGTTAATGTAACGGACCCCACGGTCATATTTACTTTAGATTTACAGCCTTTTATTTTTTAGTATTCCTTTTGTATACATTATACGCGAGTGCTTTTATTTTGAAGATTATTTACAAGAAACGGAAATGAACGGTTTTGATAGTGTTTTTTTGTTAACTTGACATTGAAAAACGGAAAAGTGTAATCGGCGATGTCTTTTTTTCTTTACAACAGTCTAGCACCTGGCTGTAGGGCACTAGCTTTTACGGTGCTTTATTATTTTGTAAAACTACAACCTAAAAATAAAGGAATAATAAACATCAGTTCAAGAGCAGATCATCATTCAGCCGGGGGATGCTATAGTAAAAGCTAGCCACTCATCAGTCCTACCACATTGCTCATTGATGTCCACGATGACTGCGGAGGACTCGATGTGATGGTCTAAGGAAATAACGACTCACAAAATGGAAGCATCTGAAAACTTACTTCTGGAGAGACTCAGACCAAGCAACGGATGCCTCGCAGGCTAGTGAACTTTGCCGCTCTGGTCGAGCAAGGAACCCCACGGAAAAAATGCTTGCATTTCAGGAGGAAGAGGCGCAAAAAGGAGAGAAAAGGTTAATATATCTGTATGAACAATGGAAGATTGAGGCACGTAAGGCAAGAGATCAGCTAAAGTTGGACATTTCTGAGGGTCAAATTGCAGATCTCATAGACACATTAGAGAAAGGAAAGGATGACGTTACCGGCATTTATGTGAAAATTAGAGATCACGTCACTCCATCTAGTGAGATAAGACGCCGTGTCGATGCATGAGAGGCAGGACATTATTAAAATAGCTTATGAAAGGATAACAGGCATAGATGGAGATTTCGACAGTGAAGCAGTAAAACTACGTCTTCGTCAGCTGCTTAACAGGGATTATGCACGCTCTATCTATGGATCCACCGCATCGCGTTCAAGCCACCACTCTTTGAACTCCGTCATAGCAGCCAAAAGAGTAGACGCTGCAGCAGATCTGGCGGCAAAGGAAGCAGAGTATGAAGTGTTATTGGAGGAGGAAAAACAAAAGGAAAAGATTCAACAACAGAGAAAGGATCTTGAAGCACAGGAACGTGAGCTGGAAAGATTAAAGGCAGAGAAGGACCTGAAAGCCGCTCGAGCCAGGTTGGTGGTTTATAACCAGGAAGCAGAGCAGGAGGCTAGTGTCTTCTCTGAGAATCACAACACAGGGAGACAGCAGCATGTTCCTCCACAGCGATTTGTGTCTTTAGCTCCTATGCAGCAGCCCACCACTAACGTTCTTCATGCAGCACCACCTCCACATACAGATGTGTCTTATCTTGCTCAAGCGGTCCAAGACAGTATAGCCTTGAATAGGCTTCCGGTGCCAGAACCTACTGTATTCACAGGTGACCCAATACAGTTTATTGAGTGGAAGGCTACATTTATTTCGCTCATCGACAGAAAGAACATCTGTGCTGCAGACAAATTGCATTACCTGAGAAAGTATGTGGGAGGGCCAGCTCTAGACACACTTGAGGGCTTATTTTATCGAAGTGACGATGAAGCCTATAAGGATGCATGGAACCGTCTCAACGACAGGTATGGCCAGCCATTCATTATACAGAGAGCCTTCAGGCAAAAACTGGCTAACTGGCCAAAGGTCCAGTCAAAGGATGCTGAGGGATTTAGGTCCTTTGCTGATTTTCTGCAAGCATGTATGGAAGCCATGCCTCACGTCAAAGGTCTTGATATTTTAAATGACTGTGAAGAAAATCAGAAAATGCTTCAAAAGTTACCTGACTGGGCAGCAACGCGATGGAACCGCCAAGTCACTCAAAGCATAAAAGCCAAGCAGGAATTTCCCAACTTCAAGGTTTTTGTTGACTTCATGCTAATGGAAGCAGAGGTTATCTGTAATCCCATCACGTCCTTTAACGCTCTTCGCTCGTCAGAGCTACCCACAGAAAAACGTCTTCTTCAAGAAAATAAGACCAGATCCAGTGTTTTCAGTACACAAACGGTTTCGGAGACTGATGGTGAAGTGCAGCCAAAGGTATATGTCAAGCCACCATGTATGCTTTATTCAAGACAGCAATCATCGCTTACACCAGTGTTCTGAGTTCAAAAATAAATCTCTAGATGAAAGACGAAAATATGTGAGAGAAAGGAAGCTCTGCTATGGTTGCCTAAAGCCAGGCCATAGTGCAAGAGACTGCCGTAACAGACACTCATGTGACACTTGTAATGGGAAGCATCCAACCTGTCTCCATGACGACAGCTACACTAACACTAAACCAGCCATGGTCTCAAATCAAGTCATCACTGAGGAAGCAGCTACTACATTGTCCCTCAGTGTGAATACGGATGAGTCAAATGTCAATACTGCTATGATTGTGCCAGTATGGGTTTCGTCAAACAACAGTCCAGACGTGGAAAAGCTTGTTTACGCCCTGCTCGACACCCAAAGTGATACAGTCTTCATTGACAGAGAGGTTAGTCAATCCCTGAAAACAGAAGCGCTCCCTGTAAAACTGAAGCTAACAACAATGATTGGAAAGGATGCTTTAATACACAGCGAAAAGGTCTCAGGTCTCAGAGTGCGAGGTTTCACCTCAAATATCGTCATTGATCTCCCTCCTGCTTACACCCAGGATTGTATACCAGTGAATCGTACACACATCCCTACCTGCAACACGGCAAGGAACTGGAATCATCTCAGCGGAATCGCAGATGAAATTCCACCGCAGCTGGAATGTGAAGTTGGCCTTTTAATAGGCTACAACTGCTCAAGGGCACTGGCACCACGAAAGGTTATTCTGGGAGGAGAAAATGAACCTTATGCAGTTCGCACGGATCTCGGTTGGAGCATTATTGGCTGTTCGTCACCTCACCTCAACTCACCAAGCATCACCAATATATGCCACAGAGTGACTGTCAGAGAGCTCCCTCCAGCTACACCAGCAGATGCTATTAAGGTTCTAGCGTCTGACTTAAAGGATTCCGGCAAAGACAGGAAGACTGTGTCTCAGGATGACATTCTCTTTCCAAACATGTTAAAGGAAGGTATTCAAAGGAACACTCAAGGTCATTACGAGATGCAGCTCCCCTTTAAGGAAAGGCCTTACCTACCTAACAAGAACAGACACATGGCAACGGTTCAGCTCGGTCATCTTGAGAGGAAGCTGCAGAAGGATGAAAGGTATAAGGAGCATTATGTGCAGTGCATGAATGAGATAAAGGACAAGGGTGATGTTAAGGAAGTTCTTGAGGAGGTTAAGGAAGGAGAAAAGTCATGTATTCCCCACCACAGAGTGTTGAACGGAATCCAGGAGATACCCCCAGACACAGAAGAGATTAAGTTGCTAAGAAAGGGTTTGCAACTTCCGCAACAGAACAGGCTAAATCAGTTGGATGCTTTACTTGATCAAGATGGACTCCTGAGGGTGGGAGGAAGACTACAAAACGCATCTCTACGTACTTCACAGAAACATCCACTGATCATTCCGAAGGATCATCACATGACCAAGCTGATCATAGGAATCAAGAGAACTGTTGCTGTATACACACGTCAGTGTGTTAAACGTTGGAAACTGAAAACATTTGAAGAAGAACAGCTATGGCATGCTCAAAGAAGGAACATTAAGGTTGGCGACATCGTCATCGAGAAGGCAGACGATCTACCACGGAACGAGTGGAGGTTGGCAAGGGTCGTAAAAACAGTGACTGACCAAGATGGACTTGTAAGAAGAGTAAAGATTCGCCTCGGAGACCAGAAGATTGAAAAGAGGGACAGCGATCTGGCAAGCCGTCTGTGGTTGAACGCCCAGTTCAGAAGCTGATCCTGCTTCGAGAGACTGATTAATCATTTTGTTTCTTAAAGGGCATAACGTTCATGTTATGAAGAAGAGAATGATGTGTGAACATTAAGCAGGTTCTTGTTATGGATAGACTTGTAAAGTATGTTAAGGTCTTAATTGAGTTAAGAAATCATTCGTGTTTACATCCCATAATGGTTGAAACTACTCCTGATTTGGTGGGAGTGTAACGGACCCCACGGTCATATTTACTTTAGATTTACAGCCTTTTATTTTTTAGTATTCCTTTTGTATACATTATACGCGAGTGCTTTTATTTTGAAGGATTATTTACAAGAAACGGAAATGAACGGTTTTGATAGTGTTTTTTTGTTAACTTGACATTGAAAAACGGAAAAGTGTAATCGGCGATGTCTTTTTTTCTTTACAACAGTCTAGCACCTGGCTGTAGGGCACTAGCTTTTACGGTGCTTTATTATTTTGTAAAACTACAACCTAAAAATAAAGGAATAATAAACATCAGTTCAAGAGCAGATCATCATTCAGCCGGGGGATGCTATAGTTAAGATACCCTTTGTTTACAGTCCAGTTTAAAGAGCCTAGGCTGTGTATTAACATCAGAGTTAGCGAGCAGATTGTGAGGAGATATGAGTCTTATTTCCTCAAGTTGTTGGGAAAATGAGAGAGTAAAGTTTTTGTCGTAAGGTCAAGAGCATATTCACTTCACTTCACCACACACACACATACGCAGCAACTACAGTGATAGGATGAGAAAGTCAGTGATCTTGCTATTGTGAAATATCTTTGGTGAACCAACTGCAATCATTTCATGACTTTTATTATGGCACATAAATACCACACCTCTCCCCGAGAAAACCAATCCATCTCAAGAAGTTGTTTCTTTATATATTCTCAGTTTATCTAGAATAAACAGGGGTAAGCTATTGCAGCTATCATTTCTCTGCACTCAAACTGAACTCTAGGCAATAGGCAACATATAGCCTATAGTACAGAAAGCCAAACTTGATCTATAGAAAAAAGGAAGATAGGGGTTTTCGGCCATACTTTCATGTGTTGTTGATCACGTTGTAGCAGTGGACAACAAGGCAAATGCACAAGAAGATGCTGCTCTACTAATGGCTCCAAGCAAAACACTGACTACGCTGAAAACATCAAACCTCCTCCTTGAAGTCAAAGCTGTTCATCTACAAATAGTTTGAGTCACGACAATTCATGTATTCTAGCTTTTGGTGGTGGACAAAAAATGCTTCATTATTAGGTTCAAATAGGGATAGCTCAGTTAGGTTTAGGGACCTTTTTCCTAGGTGTCTCAACCACACACACATTTCCTCAGCTATATCTAAACAATGAAATGGACTTATATTAAGGCTTCAGTTAGGTTTAGGGATCGATTGCAGTCATAGTTTAAGAAAATGAGTTGCTTAGACAAATTTGTTTGGCAGCCTGATGGAAGCAAACTGTAACAACAACACCCTCCTAATAGCAGCTAATAAAGTTGTTGTGGCTGACACCTTGCACACAGTTTATAAATAGGTAAAAACATATAGCGATGTGATAATTAATTTTAAGTCATGTTTCTGTCATACTGATGAAAGCAAGTCCATCCCTTTCACGCATAGTGGTCACTACAGTGGACAGCTATTCAAATGCTGTTTTCTTGAATATGCATGGGTGTAGATCGCCTAGTTGCATATCAGCCACTACAGTGGACTCTTGTGTGTCATCCAATGCATTGCCAACCAGTGGACAACCATTGTAAGAGCAGCCACAATTAGTCAAAACCAAGATGGCCGACAGGGAGCAGAAAAGTTGTTTAGCTCAGGTATATCCTGTAAATACTTCTAAAATAGGAAGAGCCTGGCAGGTAAAACAAATATGGCAACATCAAGTAACATCTTAGGAGTCATATAGTTGTTAAAATTTCCAATTATTGATTTTACATTGGGAGGAAAGTATGTTTAATCACATGTCCACTAAATTGGACATCGTGCATCACCGACTTCAATAAATACTATGACTGCAGATGTGTTGTGCTTGAAAAAGCTTACTTTGCTGTAACTTGTTGGTTTTAAATCAATTGATTTATGTTATTAGAATGCAACTTGAAGTATTTGTGTAAAAAAAAACATTTTTTCCAGATTATTCTATTATGTGTAAATACACATTGGTGTCACTATGATGCCAATTTTCATATAAAAATAGCTTTGATGAAGTGATGTACAAGTCAGTAGGCTGTACTACTGAATTACACATGAAAAAGAGAAATTGGAGAATCAAGGAAAAAGTTGTCTGTTATTTTCATAGAAAATTTGGATTGCAAATTTTTTTCCACGCTCTTGCATTAGATTGAAGTATTGGAATATGTTAATATATGTGAACAGGCATTGAACATATATATTATTTTATAGTTTTCAGATAATATATAATTTTTTTCACTGTTTTGTTAAATAAATAAGTGCAAAGTTGAGAAGTCAAAACGCATGGAGTCCACCCGAGTGGACGTGTGTAAAACTCTCTGAAAAATGTGTGTTTTAAAAAAAAGTTATATTTTTTCTTTTCATGCCTAAAGAAGTATAAAATCACTTGAGAAAAAAATCCAGACAAAGGATATCATAATTCATGCATGAAATCACCATCCTTTTAACTAAGTTTTGGTCCATATCAGAACCTAAGGCTCTTAATTTGCCTCATGTACTAGCTGGATGCTAACTTACAAGTGCCTAAGTTCCCTTTTTAAAATCTTTTTTCAAACCAGTGTGTTAAACCTAACAACTTGCATAACGTTTTAAGAACCAGTTTGCTTTTACACTACATGACGTCAGCAAATACAGTGCCTCATTTTACTTCCGCTCAATTTTCATTTCCCTTCAGTAGTCAGTCTGGTTCCGAGGTATATTGGCAGGTTTTCTCTGTCCAGAGAAAAATCACGTTGAGGTTGTGCGCTAGTTTCAGTTGTAGTCAGAAGCCGGCGCATGACATACGTCACGACCAAACCTTATGCGATTGGTTATGGCAAATCCAGAGCAGTGCTGGGCAGATCCAATACTTTTAAACTTCAACAGACACCCGCCTTCAAGTGAGGTTACGTTAGTCAATTGAGCGATTCCAAACCTTGGTTGCGTTCCGAATCGCATACTTTCTACTATATAGTATGTAGAAAAAAGTTCTATTTCGTTCCTACTGACCGCCAGAGAAGGTGCTTACAGCACTGGATGTTCCATTGCGCGCATGCGCAGGTCGAGATCTTTATACCAACAAAGTCACCTGTGACACCCGGGTGACTCCGGGAATGTCTATATATTCCGGAAGTCACCAGAGGTTCTGTTCCTTCTATTTTCTCGCGGACTAGCAGGTCGCACACATTGTTGTGTGCTAATATACCACTAGCTTGTCGCAAGTAGCTTGTACCTAAGGGTTGGTGCTTCGATTGACTTCGACCACCAAGGGCTGCGACTTGCAATTCGTTAGACTTGGCTCGGCCGGTCAGGGGTGAGTAAAGTGTGAAGGCTACGCGTAGCCCGAGGCTACCGCGGAAGCTAATATCACCTTTCCACCTTGCTTTGATTAGATCAGGCGGCGGCTGGGTTCACAGTCGCCGTGTTATTCTTTCGTTCGCACCGTTGCTTGTGTGTTTCGCTAAGCCGGTTGCTAATTGTATGCTCGAATGTATTGTCTTTCTAGCATTGTTGCACTGTTGATCGGGTGCTACGTTCGCCCCGACCGGTGCTTACTTTGATTTAATCGACAGCGAGCGGCTTGGGGGTACCAAGCCGCCGCCACAGTACTTTGTAGCATTGTGAGTAGCCTAGAGCGGTTGCATAGGCTACTCAATTTGCTCGTCAGGTGGGCGGCTTCGGGTCAGAAGTCTCTTTCACTGTTGTAGTTGAGCTGTGTCGCACCAATCGTGTGCTCTCACCTAAGCCTTGCGTTGCATAGCTTACTTCATTTGCTTACCAGTGGGTGAGCCGTGCCACACACTAGTATGCTGTTGTAATCACTGCTGCTGTATTGCTCGCCGGTGGACGAATTAGTTTCCTAAATCGCCTTCACGCGTTTTAGCCGTTCACACTGTGCTCTGTAGCTGCTGTAGTTGTCGCATTGCAGCTGTTTCAGCGGTGTCGTTCTGTGCTGTATATAGCCGTGTTGCCGGTACTCAGCTTAACTGATGCTAGCTACTTAATTTTCGAGTGAAGTCGTTGCGTCACGTGTTATAAGGCGCATTATTGCTTGGGTGCTCTCGCCTAAGGCTCAATTGCCTATAGCCTTCGTTGATTGGCTCTCCAGTGGGCGGCTGGGGTTACCAAGAGCCGCTGACACTGCCAGGGGACTGCAGATGGAGAATAGCATTGGGCATGTATGACCATGTGGTTTATTGATTTGCACTGTCCCCGTCTTAAGTAAACTGAATTCAATTGAACTGTGTCATTTAGGGGGTCGTGGGTGCGCTCTCGTAAGCTCGATTGCCTAGCCTACTGTAACTTGCTAGCGCCAGTGGGCGGCATAGTTACACCTCCACTGTATTATTCTAGCGGTGTCGCACCGTGGTTCGGGTGCTCTCGCTTGAAGCCCGGTTGCGTACCTTATTCGGATTACACATTTTAATTGGCTCGACAGGTCGCGTTGTTGCTTGGGTGCTCTCGCCCAGAGCTCGATTGCCTAACCTACTGTAACTTGCTCGCCAGTGGGCGGCATGGTTACACTGCCAATGTACTATTAGACAGGTCGCATTGCTGCTTGGGTGCTCTCGCCTAAAGCTCGATTGCCTAAAGCCTACTGTAATTATGCTCGCCAGTGGGCAGCATAGTTTTACACAACAGGTCGCATTGTTGCTTGGGTGCTCTCGCCTAAAGCTCGATTGCCTAAAGCCTACTGTAATTATGCTCGCCAGTGGGCAGCATAGTTTTACACAACAGGTCGCATTGTTGCTTGGGTGCTCTCGCCTAAAGCTCGATTGCCTAAAGCCTACTGTAATTATGCTCGCCAGTGGGCAGCATAGTTTACACAACAGGTCGCATTGTTGCTTGGGTGCTCTCGCCTAAAGCTCGATTGCCTAAAGCCTACTCTAATTATGCTCGCCAGTGGGCAGCATAGTTTACACAACAGGTCGCATTGTTGCTTGGGTGCTCTCGCCTAAAGCTCGATTGCCTAAAGCCTACTGTAATTATGCTCGCCAGTGGGCAGCATAGTTTTACACAACAGGTCGCATGGTTGCGTGGGTGCTCTCGCCTAAAGCTCGATTGCCTAAAGCCTACTGTAATTATGCTCGCCAGTGGGCAGCATAGTTTTAGATGTCGCACCGTGGCTCGGTTGCTCTCGCCTGAGGCCCGGTTGCATGCCTTAGTTGGATGCATAGTTTAGCTGGCTCGACTTTTGGCTAAATTCTAGCATGTTTACTGTAACTTGCTCACCAGTGGGCGTAGTTTACACCGCCACTGTATTATTCTAGCGGTATCGCCCTTCTTATATGTCCATGGGTGTCGCACCGAGGCTCGGTTGCTCTCGCCTAAAGCCCGGTTGCATACATTGGTTGCTCGCCAGGGAGCGTCTTGGGTTTCCAAGAGTCGCCTTCACTGTGTTATTTAGCTGTCACACGGGTGTCGTGTCTGTGCAGGCTACTGTAAGTTGCTCGCCAGTGGGCGCTATAGTTTTAGCACCGCCGCTGTATTATTCTGGCGGTGTCGCGCCGTGGTTCGGTTGCTCTCGCCTGAAGCCCGGTTGCATACCTTAGTCAGACGCATATTTCGTTGGCTCAACAGTGGCCAGCTTACGCCTTCATGACCTCCATACAGGGCCATGACAAGTGCCCTGCAGGTCTCAGGGTTGAGCACCTGAGGGAAGCGCTGTCAGATAACCCATGCATGAACTGTAGTTTCATGTCTCAGGCACTTAGGTTGCTAGGTAGAGGCTATAGTCTACTAGCTTCCAACCAGCTCATGGCGTAACCTCGTGGAGGTGGGCAGCTCGGCTAGAAGGTCAGTGTCTGTCCGTGACTCGCCAAGTATGGGGTTAGATGAAGCTCTGGTTTCATCTGCACCCACGAATGCCTTCTTTCGGCAGGCCCTCAATCCTCCGTTTCTGTGTGCCTCCCTCTGAGCCTTATTCCGCTGGGCTCCGTAGATGCTGGCCAGATTTAAGGGCTCTCTCCCATCACACTAGTGACAGCAGAGCTCTGGCAGCCATGCACAATGCTGATAGTTAGGGCTCGGACTGGTTAGCTCCGATTGAGCCTGCTATAGCATCCCTGGGTGTCTCCCCAGACGAGGCTCTGGGAGCCGATGTGCGCTGCCCTCGGCCCCAGTGCCGGATTTCAGGCGACCTCCTTACTAGGAGTTACAACATTGCTGCCTGTGTGGGCCATCTGGGTGACCAGGCTAGACAGTAGTTGCACGCTGTGACGTGCACCTCTGCCTGATTCCAGGAAGGGAACCTCTGTGGTACCCCGTGCCAATAGCTTCAACCACGTACAGGTGGACAATCAAGGGGCCAGTGCTTCTCAGCACATTCTGTACAGCGCCGTACACTGCGCTACAGCGGCATTTCAGGCGCCAGGAGGTCGGCGTCCAGCCTCCGCCCTCCCCCAGAGTCCTTGGGGGTGCTACTCGATGCTCGGTAGGTTCTACTCAACCGAAGTTCAGGTACCAGGAGGTGGGGCGGGGTCGCCCCGTTCTGGACTAAAACGGCGGAATCAGTGCCTCACGATTCTTCCTTTCCCCATGCTGCGTGTTGCAGGGGTCTTCCAGTCTATCGCTCAGGCGGACTGGGTTGTGTCATAGCTCTGAAAGATGCTACTTTCAAGTCCCTACTGCCCAATGTCACAGGTGGTCCTCCCCTTTGCATTTATGGGCAAGGTGTACCAGTCAGGGTTCTTCCGTTGGGCCGTCCCTGGCTCTGCGTATATTAAACAGTGTGTGGCAGCATCCCTGCCACCATTACAGCTCAGCTGGTGCTCGAGTCGGCAGCCATGCGAGCCTGCCTTTCTCCGTAGCGCGTAGCTACCGTTCAGCAGCTACTACAGCACTTCATGCAATGGAGGCTGCTGGAGTACAGCCTCTTCATTCGATTGGTAAGTATGCTGACCTCAGCATTATCTAATTATCGTTATATAAACTGTCCAAGTTCCAGGTGTCCGGAACACAGCGATAGAAAAGGGCCACCCCCGGGGAGTGGAGACTCCATCCGGAGGTGGTGGGCATGATTGGGACAAGTATGGCAGGGCAGTGGCATATCTCTTTGCTTCCGAAGAGATGACCCACTGTCCCCCTGGGTTCTCCTAGATGGAGAGGACCAGTCCCCTAAGACAGGATGCTCTGGCTAACGCTTGGCCAGTCAGCCTGCTTTATGCATTTCCTACAATTCTTTTGTTACTGGCAACACTGGATGGGGTCCAGCATTGCAGTTACAGCCTACGGTTGGTGGCTCCACATTGGCCAGGAAGGCCATGGATCCCAGCGTTACTAAACTCCTCAAGGAGAGCCTTGGTGCCTTCCAGGGAGACAGGACCGCCTGTCTCAGGTAGGCGGACACATGTGGCACCCGAACTCGGGGCGCCTGCAGCTGTGCGTGGGGCTACTGGTAGCCAGGACCCACTGTTGACGTATTGCGACCAGTCAGAGGTCCATACCTTTTTGACTTCAGGGGCACTCTCCACTACATGGCGCTATGCAAACAGGTGGAAGCCGTTTTCACAGCGGTGCATGGCACATGGCGAAGTCCCATGGACTTGCTCAGTGATAGTGATACCACACTTTCTGCAGTCTGTGTGGGCAACAGGAGAGCTGCTTCCACCCTGTGCGTCTATGTGGCTGTGATATCGGCCGCACATGCAGGGGTGGATAACCAGACGGTAGGGTCCCACTACCTAGTCAGGCAGTTTCTGAAGGGAGGCCAGAGGCTTCATTCAGCCACCATGACCCCTGAGGGCACCATCATGGGACTTGCAAGTAGTCCTGAGGGCCTTAGGACTACCCCCATTTGGGCCGCTGAGTCAGGCAGACCTGACGCGGCTGTCTATGAAGACGGCATTCCTCCTTGCCATTGCGACTGCAATCGGTCGGTGAACTCCATGCCTTGTCAGTAAGCCAGGCGTGCTTGCGCTGGCATGTAGAAGGGTCAGGAGTGGTGCTCTCGCCAACTCCATCCTTCCTATCCAAACGATTGTCTCCCCACCATGTAAACCAGGGGTGGCCACTAGGTCGATCGCGAAGAAATAAAAAAAAAAAAAAATGTATTTAATTTTTTTTTTTTTTTTTTTTTTTACTTTGAAAGAGCAAACGACCCGTGCGAGCATGCGCCGACGTTCGGTGGAGGGAGAGAGGACACCACTTTCTAATTTGACATACAGTACATATCAGTTTGTTAGCCAGTGAGCTAACCACAGCTAATCCAAGTCAAGGAAGTGGAGAGGCTTCTACACTGTGACAAATTCTACTATGTAAAATACAGCCAGAGAGAGAAAGACTGTTCAGACAAACAGACCACCACATATTCTAGTGGGGCAGAAGTGATCATTGAGAAGGATTTTTTTTGTATGACTCTATAAGTCTGCCTTTAAGATAAACCTATGTATTTGTGTATATTTCTTGCTCTTTTAAATTAGAATTGCTTAAGCCATTTATTTATTTTCAAACGCGGGGTTATGGCAGGGGGGGCGCGGATGAATATGTGAGTTTGTGTTTTTATATTAAGATCACGGCATAGCTGGACAAGAGTTCTTCTGCTTCATTCCTCTCACTGCATTTAAATGCATTCATTATATTACAGAGAAATAGGTCTCATTAAAGAAAAAGAGCACCAAGCCCAACCCAGAGGACCCTGCATGCATTTTTTTATTTTTTTATTAATATTTTTATGGAAAATCCAAGTGTCTTTCTTCAATTGCTTCTTAATTCATCAGACCCAGTGTCTCCAAATTATTTGTTCACACAAAATTCCTCATATTTAGCCTCTTAATTTTCCTCTCAAAGTGCACCAGATTCATGCATTTCACTTTAAAAAGGTGAAAAAAAATCTCCCGGGGGGGCATGCCCCGGACCCCCCTAGGAGGGTCTGGTTCTCTGCTGGCTACTATTTTCCTCCAGCAGGATATTGGAGGTACTAGCGTGGCACTGGATGTGTGAATGACATTTAACTAGGCAATAATTTGGGCAAGTCTGTCTGCCTATCTTTCTCACTCCGCTTATATTTATTGGAGACTTTGGTTGTATGCAGCAGTTTTTTCTTTTCTATACTGGAAAATACCTTAAGGCTGCAATTCTGCAGACATGTTTCCTTTTAACTGAGAACCGTACCGTACAGAATAGAACCGTGACTTAAAAACCGAGGTACGTACCGAACCGTGACTTTTGACCCCTAATAGTAGGTGGTAGCTCACTTTGACTTGGTCATTTTAAAAGTAGCTCACAAGCTGAAAAACAGTGGCCACCCCTGATGTAAACCAATCGATCGAGTTGGCTGCTTTCAATCCCCTGGGCTCACCAGGGGGTGCAGAAAGAATGTCAGACCCACTGTGCCCGGTGCGGGCGCTTAGGGCATAGGTTGTGGCAACAACCAGCTTGCGTAAGACAAATACCTTTTTGTCTGCTATGGGAGCCGCAGGGAGGGGGCTGCCCTGTCCAAACAGAGACACTCCCACTGACTTGTGGATGTGGTCTTGTATGCATATAGAGCACAGGGGCTCCCCATGCCTTGGCCGTTGAGTGCCACTCTACCAGGAGTATGGCTACATCATGGGCTGCCTTGAAGCGGATTTCACGGCAGGACATTTGCGCCACGGCTACATGGTCTTCATCATGTACGTTGCGCGGCTCTACAGAGTAAATGTTGCTGCACCTCATCCGGTGGGATGACAGCTGTCTTGTTGATGGCTGCAAGCCCTTAATTGATGAGTACTCTTCGTGACCTTTTTGGTATAAGTCATCCAGTGCTGTAAGCACCGCCTCTGGCGGTCAGTAGGAACGAAATAGAACGATAGTTACGTATGTAACTACGGTTCTATGAGTTCCGGATGACCGCCAGAGTTCTCTGTCACTCAGACTTCTCAGACACCGCGAGAAGATCCAGTGGAACAGAACCTCTGGTGACTTCCGGAATATATAGACA
The DNA here is from genome assembly GCA_026122265.1 of Ammodytes dubius. Taxonomy (NCBI): domain Eukaryota; kingdom Metazoa; phylum Chordata; class Actinopteri; order Uranoscopiformes; family Ammodytidae; genus Ammodytes; species Ammodytes dubius. Next base: position 337,205 of record CM047520.1, on the reverse strand, counting down.
TTCCCGGAGTCACCCGGGTGTCACAGGTGACTTTGTTGGTATAAAGATCTCGACCTGCGCATGCGCGCAATGGAACATTGCGCGCATGGCGGTCATCCGGAACTCATAGAACCGTAGTTACATACGTAACTATCGATTTAGGATGTCCCGATTTTTGTGGCCAGATTTAGGATGGTTAGAAGTACCCGGATGTCCTACTTCATGCGGCCAAGATTGTCAGTGTTGAAAAGTGCATCCTATTTGGGCGATTCTGACCCACAATCCAGTGCGCACGTGAAGTGACGTCACATCGACGAAGCCTCCATATGAAAACAAACGGGGATGCGACGGATATAAAAGCAAGAGGCAAGATCAAGGCGCAATGTTATGATGAAATAAGAGAGAAAAGTATGTCCCAATAGTATGCCTACTGCATCCTAACTAGATTCTTTTTATCGTTGGATGTAGTATGTAGAATAGAAAAAAGAAAGAGTATGCGATTCGGAACGCAACCCTTCTGTACAAATGAAATGAAGTACGATGGTCTGGTAGGACCAGGCTAGGTAATGCTAGTGCTAAAGTCAAGATTATGTTTCGATTACGTGTCACAGCGCTGTTTGCTAACATTTTGCTCCCACAGTTTTAGTTGATGTGGTTGGTCTGGATAATCCTGCCCCCTATCCAAAACAAATCTAAAACAAATTAGGCCTAATATTGGCAGATGGTATTGAAACTGATTTCTCCTATGGCAAAGTCACCTGGTTTGCGGACACAACCCTGCCAACTGACATCCGACACTTTCTGCAACACTGGTTCTGTCACGTTATGTCAATTTTTTCCATTTTTCCTTCGTTCAATTTTGGATTTTCTGGCCTTTGTTACTAATGAATATAACAATATGCTGGACAGGGAATATTGTTGGAGAAATACTCAAGGTCACTGCATGAGAAAGTGTCGGACTGCCTACGCCAGCAATTAAGGCTAAATAAACAGGAATTAATTCTAGTATGTGTAGGGTCATTTTGTATTCATGTCCCTAGCTGAAAAATGTTAAACCAGCTAGATCAAGAAATGCGTGAGGATCCCTGTAGAGTCAACTTACAGTGAGGACATTGCAGCTTTACATTTGTAGTCCCTCAGGTGTCTGTTTGCTCTTGAGAGCTCAATTTTTCATTCCTTGGAGAGACAAGGCAGACAGTACACACAAAGGGAGTCTGAGCTAGGAGCTGAGCAGCCTGAACAGAGAGGCCGGTAAGCCTGAGTACTGCCTAGGGAAGCTGGCCGCTGTTTGCTTCTCAGACAAATTGAGATTAAATTTTTTTTTAATCTTGAGGTACAGCCAGTGTATACTAGGTATGTAATCCATCTCACAACTAAGACCCTGTTTCCACCTGGCATTAATATGTGGTTCTGAGGAATCCGATCGTTATGTAAATGTAATATGCTTGTTCACACCTGGCCTTAACAATGCGTCTTCTATGCGCGTTTGCGATCCGGATTCGAATTCCCCGCGCTGTATGGAAATCAGCTCGTACATCATTTCCGCTTATACTGTTGTTTTTAAATGGCGGGGCAGCAGTGCGCCGCCCTTGCCTAGTCTGCCGGAAATAAAAGAAGAAGAAGAAGTGTTGACCATCCACATTATAAATTCCTTTATAATGTCAATGGTCACCTCGGCAAGAGTCTTGTGTTTTGGCGAAAATGTGAGCACAGCACTGTTTATTGTGTGGTGTTTTCCTCGTCAATAAATTAATCACTTGGTTACACTGTGTCCCACTGCGTAGCTGCCGCAGCCAGCACTGTTCGCTCACTGTCTCTATTATGAGTTGCACCGAGCCGTCTCTGTGTGTTTACGCCATAGATAGTAGTAAATACACGCTCACAACAACACGGGGGGAATAAATAAAAAAGCGGCTGGTTTGACCGAGCAAAAACGAGAGACCGCTGGCTTGACCACAGTTGGTCGAAAGAATCATTTCCGCCTTGTGTAGTCACGTCGGCTAGAGTGAAGAGAGTCAGTGTGTTTTGGCGAAAATGTGAGCGCGGCACTGTTTATTGTGTGGTGTTTTTCCTCGTCATTAAATGAATCAGTTGGCTACACTGTGTCCCACTGCTACGATGTCATGAAGCTGCCGCAGCCAGCGCTGTTCGCTCACTGTCTCTATCAGTTGCACCGAGCCGTCTCTGTGCTCTCAACAACACGGGGGGAATAAATAAAGAAGCGGCTGGTTTGACCATGCAAAAACAAGAGACCGCTGGCTTGACCACAGTTGTTCCACACAGACATTATAAAGGATCCTTTATAATGTCTATGTGTTTACCTGCAACGGTGCGCTTTTATGACGTGAATTGTCGCGTGAATGAGTACGCGTTTCCGTCCAGTCACTCGCCGCAGTTGAGTGGGCGGGGCCTAATGTGTATGAGATACGCATACGTGTTTCCACTGTTAATGGGTATGTGGATATGTGGTCTCAAACCACCTCCGAATGTGGATAATTTCAATGCGCATTCAATGCGCATTGAGCGTGTTTCCACCTGTAGTTAGCGCGATCGGATCCTAAAAACCACATATTAATGCCAGGTGGAAACAGGGTCTAAGACCTGTTACGTCTAACCCGACTATAATTCTCTCAATGAGACTTGCATCAGAAGAGGATTTATAGAGATGCATTTTTTATTCCGTGAATGGTTTCCTCATATATTTTCAAACAGGCCCTCCTCTCGTGAGTGTGCTTCCTGATGAATGTGAGCAGCAGGAAGCACAACAAACGACCCCCCTCGAGGCTCCACAGAACAGAAGCCAGCAGACACACATCACTGAGATATGGGACGCACAGAATGCACAATAAAAGACAAGCCATCGGCAAGTATAGGAATGAGAGAGGGGAACGTCAGCCACAGCCTCGGCAGGGTGTAGTGAGGAGAATAACAGGCAGAAGTTTGAACCCAACAAGAATCAAAGGCATCGTTGATGAGACTGATAGATTTTCATATTTAAAACACAACCCATTGTATTATTGGGAAGTGATTGGTAACCATTCGGTAAGCATTTGCAGCTCCAAAAAAAACATGCTAAACTGGGTAAGTCTATCCAAGACGGTTTTAACAGCCTTTCAGTGACTACATTTAATGTAAAGTATGTTCTACACATTGAAAACAGTTACTAAAAAGTTTTTTTTAGCTATTGTTATAAATAAACCTAGTCTACAAAACACCTAGCCTGGGGAGAACAGCCTGATCTTGCAAACTTCACATTTGTAGGGAGAGGCCCGGCCCCGTCCATTAGTGAAAGGCAGCCCCTGATTGGTTCATGTAGTCATCAATAAAACTTCCAATCAGACCAGACAGATTAAAAAAAAAGACCACAATTAAATGTTGCAACCTGTGATTTCATAAAACACTTCATTAAATGTGTGTAAATGGCCAGGTAAAATAATTTGAATTGAGAGCATAGAGTAGCGCTGCATACAGTAGGCCTAGGCTATTTGACATTTTCTGCGTCAATAACTGTGCAACATGTGGCAAAAAGTCACAGCGCGATGTTGCAGTTCACTCTGCTGTAAGCCTAATGTGACGGATTTGTTCTGTTCATTAACGTACGGATCAATAAGTTTACTGATTTCACAAATTCCCTCATTTAGAATGTATCTCTCTGACAATATCGTCAGGTCCGCGGGATTTCCAAAGGTGTAAACCTAAAGGGCAGTACATATCAGTTTTTTATCTTGTTGACAATGAAAATTCTCCAGATTATGACATATTCCCTTTTGAATGCTTTTAACCAACAGTGCCTGGTCCAGGTCAGCCTTAACTCACTTTAAGACGGACACATGCTGCAGGTTCTGGATAGATCAGTTCATCAAGATAATCCATCTCAGACCTCTTACGTAATGCATCTTGCCTTGGCAGATCTTTTTGATAATGGTATAAGGTTTATAATAATAGAGGGTCTGAGGTACATTTTGAATGACTTCAAATCATAGTGGTTCCACCTACTCAGAATCACTCCCTCAAGTCTTTATTTATCTTCCTTACACTCTCTCTTAAGCATTCAGTTACACACACATACTCTAGCCAAGGGGACTTAAAAGGCTTACCTATTGTGAAACTACTATCAACAATGAGTCACCAAAGACCTTATCATAAAGACATTATGGCACCGCTCGTCAATCTGAGTGATAAAACACCACAGGGGAGGCAAGTCTTAAGAAAGCTTCTGTAACCTTTAAGATGAATCATATTTCCATATTTCATTTGTAAAGAGGTTTCGATAATTGTGTGTGTTTTTTTTAAATGCATGCTGTGAACCGTCTTTGAAGTCACCCCTCTGTTTGTTTCTGCCTACCGCCACTCAACAAGCTACTAGCGCAGCTCCAGTGATATTCTGTATTACTAGGTGCGCACTGAAATGTTAATATACAGCCCAGGATCTGTAAATGGGCATGTTGATAGCTAACCTGATTCTACCAGACCATCGTACTTCATTTAATTTGTACAGAAGGTCTGGAACTGCTGTAATTGGCAAACGTTCACTCACTTGGAGGAGGGTGTCTGTTGAAGTTTAAAACTATTGGATCCGCCCAGTGCCACTCTGGATTGGCCAACCAATCGCATAACGTTTGGTCGTGACGTATGTCATAAGCCGGCTTCTGACGGTGCGTTCCAGTTGTACAGGGAACTCGGAAATTTCCGACTTCACTACATACGTATTGTAGTCTATGGATCTACCGGTACCTGGCAACTGTAACTTGCTAGAGCCTAACATTTAGTTATTTGGATGAGAAAGGTTGTAGGCGTCCATACTTTCCCGAGCAGATGCACTGGAACAGACAGGTCGCACTGGAACAGACAGGTCGCAACTCGGAACTACCAAGTCGGAAATTTCCGAGTTCCGAGTATAAAGAAACGCAGCATTCAACTGAAACTGGCCCGAGACTTCGACGTCATCGTTCTCAGCCACATTGCTCTGTTCGCTGATTGGACCGGTTTGAGCAGGAATCCATGAATACACTGCAGCCCCAGACTGACAACTGAAGTGAAATGAAAATTGAGCGGAAGTAGGTAGGCGGGCGGAGCCAGGCTAGTTGATAGCTACAGTGGGCCCCCTTTTTTTTCAGCGCACACACATAACAAGCAGGAGGCATATTGTGAGATATTGATTTTGACAAAAAGTGATTTTGACAACAAGCGTTCTACAGAATCACAGACTCCATCTTTAAGGCAACCTTTAATACAGTGAGTTAAGGAAGAGTTGGCACACAGTATGGGTCCCTTTGGGATTCACAATCAGTTTTGTTGTGGTTCTTTTGTGCGCTATACATTAGTCCTGATGACGATTGAAGCCTCACTAGAGTACAAGTTATAGTAAAAATTGTGTTGCCTCACCCAGGTCTGAATTTCCAAATGCATTGAACTTTTCAGTATCCAGTCCACCAATAGTGGGTGTTTAGAACCTTTCAGGCAACAAGAGTGGCGGGTACTAGCAGGATATGGACCAAATTAATCAAACTACGGGCAAATGGTAAAATGATGTTGGTAAGTTCAATGGTATCATAACAAATAGAAATAAATGCAGTCAAACTATGACAATAAGACACACATATCATTTATGATTCTGGAGAAGACTTTGTCAAAATGACAATATTGTAGATATCCATTGTTAATACACAGCCTAGGCTCTGTAAACTGGTATGTAAACAATGGGTTTGTTAAGAAAGGGGCCCATCATAGCCAGCAACATGCCTGTGTACAGAGCCAAGGCTCTGTATTTAAACCGGTTTTCTTCCAGGTATAGGCGGGTAGCGGATCGTGAGGAGATATTCACTGATTGACAAAAGGTTATTTAGACAATATGCATACTCTATAACCACTGACCCTAGCCTGGTGCTACCAGACCATCGTACTTCATTTCATTTGTACAGAAGGTCTGGAAGTGCTGTAATTGGCAAACGTTCACTCACTTGGAGGCGGGTGTCTGTCGAAGTTTAAAACTATTGGATCTGCCCAGTGCCACTCTGGATTAGCCAACCAATCGCATAACGTTTGGTCATCACGTGTGTCATGAGCCGGCTTTTGATGGTGCCTTCCAGTTGGACAGGGAACTCGGAAATTTCCGACTTCACTACAATATTGTAGTCTATGAATCTACCGGTACCTGGCAACAGTAACTTGTTAGAGCCTAACGTTTAGTTATTTGGACGAGAAAGGTTTTAGGCGTCCATACTTTCGCGAGCAGATGCACTGGAACACAGACAGGTCGGAACTCGGAACTACCAAGTCGGAAATCTCCTTCTTCCGAGTATAAAGGAACGCAGCATTCAACTGAAACTGGAGCGGTCTCAGCCACTCCCTCTGTTCGCTGATTGGCACGATCGTAGATTCTCCGGAGAATCTGGGAAATGGGCTGTACACCCAGACTGACTACTGAAGGGAAAATGAAATTTGGCCGGAAGTAGGCGGGCGGGCGGAGCCAGGCTACACTGACCCTACATTTAACTGGAATTAAAGATTATGTTATACTTCAGTTCACCAGGATTGATAATATGTCACACCATAGACCACTAATGGGCTAAATGTAGTCAGCACCCCTCCAAAGTGTACAGTTTATAGCAAAAAACATATTACCTTTTTTTAATTCTATTCAGCACAGAGAGGGCTGCAAAATTACTCGCACCAAGGCAATCGAAATAAAAAAGCTATTTTCAGAAACGGCTACTCCAGAGTTATTTTACCAATAAGCCGTCAAGGAAAATGTCGATGGACTGTCAATAATGTAAAGGCCAGTAATTGGTGCTGAGCAGCGGAGGCTTACTTGTTCTTAAAAGACAATTATGGTACAGTGCCATATGGATTCCTGCTGCCTGAAAGAAGAGTAAGGTTCTGCAGCATGTTACACCCTTTGTATCAGATTTTAAAGCTCCCATATTATACACTTTTCGGTTCTATTATACACCATATAATATGGTCTTAGTGGTCCCTTTGAGCTCCCCCGCCCCCTGTCCGGAAGTGAAGCCAGATACGCCTCGCCCTCTGTCTGTTTGTAAACAATGATGACGTATAGCCTGTTAGCACCATAGACATACAGTATATAATGTGTTAGCACAGTTAGGTTTAGCCTACCCATGAGAAGAACCAAGTCTAGTGCTAGTAACGCACTTTGAACAGTTTGACATGGCCTATCCTTGTCTACATGAAAGACTATGTTCATACAGATGCACTGACAGCCACACGCTAATGGAAACGGCATGTTCACAATAAAAATGCTGCAAAAGATGGTGGCTACTGCGAAGCTAGCTCGGGAGCTAGCTGCTAACAATATCACTAAAATCAGTGAAAAAATGATCTTCAAAGTCAGACTTCTTCAGTATACCTTCCAATCCTTTGTCCTATTAAAAACGAGGCATTTCCAGACTGGTGTGGGGAATAGAAATATGTTTTTATGAGCAAAAGCTGAATGCTTGTCCCAAAGCTAATAGCTATACACCAGTCAGGCAAAAATACCAATAAAAACATTTATTTCAGTTTCACTGTTTGAAAAAAAGCACAAGTAGCTTCCTATCCGTTGTGTTATTAAAAACGAGGCTGCTGTGGTTAAGATAAATTAGTGGATTATGCAACATTCATCATGTTTTGCCGTACTACAGGCATCTTGTCGCTTAGCAACAAGCAAACAACATGGGGGTGAAGGAATATTTTTCGAGAGGATCTCGGGGGCCGTGGACCAATAAGAAATAGGGGGTGGACTGCACAGTGGAAGCTTCTGGCTTTCCAGTTTTTGACGTCAGAAACGGGGAGAATTCTGACTGGAGTATATTGGGTGGAGAGGTGGAGGGTTTCAGAAAAGGGGACAGTGACAAAAGGAGAGAGCTTTCTTTTTTTGATACTTTGGCAGTCTGTAGGCACACCGTAGACCCATAATTATGTTCAAAAACATCGGAAAAGTGCATTTGCACAATATGGGAGCTTTAAAACTTGAAACTTGTTTTTTTCTGAAATAGGGGAGAGTGGCCTAAGTTGTGCAACTTTTCACTCAAAGTGACTTTAAAGTAAGGCCTTGACAGTAAAGTCTCCAACTCAAATATGTACATATATTTCAGGGTGTTGTGCATCCCTGGCAATAAAAACTTTGGATCTGGAATAAACTGTTGAAGAAATATAGCTTTCGGAAAAAAAGTTGTCTTGATGCACAACTTGCCCCCGGTGTGGTGTAAGTTGTGCGGTTGGAGAGAATACCATGGGGTGAATTGTGCCATTGATATATATCTCATAAACTGTAATGCAAGACAAATCCATTAGACAATCACTTATTTAAGGTGTATTTAAAGTAAATAGTTGACAAAGATTGAAGGACAATTTTCTTAAACAAGGCCTAGCAGATCTAATGGTTTTACCTGCAAAGCTCACAATGACAAAGTCACCATCATCATCTTTCTGGCCATCTGAACTCTCATCAGTGATGTCGTTAAGTGGAATCGAGATGTCACTCTCTTCTGAGCTACTGTAGACAATCACTTTCTTTTGGTGACCAGCGTATACAGCCATGCCACTGGCACAACTCTCAGAAATGTACTTTGCACTAGTTGCTCCGTGCTTGTGGAACCAACTGCCACCTGACAAATGTGATTCCCCTATATTTCTGCCTTTAAATCAAGGCTCAAACCCCATATGTACACCCTGGTGTTTCCTCCCCATTAACTATCTTACCTCTGCACCACTATCTGTGTTTATGTGGATGTATGGGCTTTACGTCTTTTATTTTGGTTATTGTTATTTTACCTTCATTGTTTACCTACTGAATGCACTATGTACAGCGCTTTGGACAGTGCAAACTGTCATAAATGTGCTTTTATAAATACATTTTACTTACTTACTTACTTATAACTTACCCAGGCCCTTTGGAACAAATCACCCCAATCCCAGAAATTTGGTTAATAAGCATGATGCAGCAATTTAGGGCTGACATCGTGCTAACTGTATAGACTCAACATGTAGCATACCAAAGCACTAAAACATGTGTCAAATGTTTTCCAACTTGTCTATAATTGTTCAGACACAATAATCAAAAAACCTTGATCATGGAAATTTTAATTTGAAAGGCAAAACACAGTTTTTTTTAGCTTAAATGTGCTTAAATCTTATTCCTTGTGTCTCCCTTCTTTACAGGATGATCAAATGGATGGCTCTTCTTAAATATGTGGTCACATTTCCAATTTCTTCCACGGTTTTCTAGAAACAAGGGTGGCACAACTTCCAAAATGCACAACTTAAGCCACTCTCCCCTACTTTTTTTTCGCAGTTGTGCTAGGATATTTGGAAGATTTTTATTTGTGGGAGGTCCACTGGCTTTTCGACCTATTGTGTTTAGATAAGTTAAGTGATTCTATGCTGTTGCAAAAAAAAGAATGAATAAAATATGCCTCAACCCACGATTGATTTTTCTCTCCTGCTTTGTTGATAGAGATACAAACCCTACTAAATTTGCTTCAGGCGAGATTCATTTTAGATTAATGTTCCACCAGATGATTTGTAATTGTGATGATGAAGTGATAACTTAAATTAACATCAAAGCTTCATCTCCTTGCGCTCCCTAGTGTAGAGAACACTAAGCTGGATGCATTCTGAAGCCTAGCGTGCTCATCATCATGCTCCTCTTGATGTTCCATCATCACAATGTCTTCAGGTATTTAAAGGCATGTCACATTTGATGCAAATACAACCTGGCAAGACTCTGACTTGTCCCAGGTGTAACTTAAGGCTTGTAACCCTGTTAGGCTTCACTTAATGAAGCTCATTGGCCAGTGCCGGGGAATATGGCCATCGAGGGGCTGCTAAGCAACAGGCAACTGCAGCTGGTCTACTGTAGCTAAAAATCACCTCCCCAGAGAAACTGACACTGTTGGCCTGGAGTGCCCTCCAACCTCTCTGCCGACAAACTTTTAACTGGAATATGTTTCGCTGTAGTCAGAAGGACATCCCAAACTGATATCTAGGGTTTTTTTTTTTTTTTTTTTTTTTACATGCGATGTTAGTCCAGGCAGGTCTGTGATTATGTTGACCCATAGCAGCCGGGCAGCCTTCACTAATGGTCGCCTCTTGGCCCCACGTTACAGCTGGCTTGTCACATGGTCTCTGAGAGCAGAAGACAGACACTCAGAACAGACTGCAAACTGGGACTGTGTTCCAATACTCACAAGTCCCTACTATTGAGTATGGTAGAAAAAGATTTAGGATGTCCCAAAATATGTGGTCAGCATGCTTTTATTGCGATTCTTACCCACAATCCACTGCACACTGGAAGTTATGTCACATCGATGGAGCCTCCAAGTGAAAAAAGTCTGTCCCAATTGTATGCCTACTGCATGCAAACTACATACTTTTTATGATCAGCTGTTGTATGTAGAATAGTATGTGATTTGGGACACAGGGTGGCTTTCCTTTTTTCCACCCTACTTTTGGTTACTTTACTGCTTCTCGAGGCAAATAAGTCCAGCAGCAGAATCAGCACTTATAATACACATGCAACGACTTGAAACTAAGCTTTGTATTTACATAAATCAACATTCATGCCATGATTACTTTGCACAAATGGAACACCTGCATGCATAATGTTCCTATAGTTACGCAACTGAGCAGTCTTGAAAAGCACATGTTGAATATCATGTCTCATGATGATAATTTAGCTATTCTTTTCATGTATGAGTTAATGATCATATAGCCTAATTAAGGACAAACTACAGTATGTCAACATGCCCTCACAGCTATGCCAAGCGAAATGAATGTGATGCTGTAAGAATGCTAGCCCTATATTTCCTACCTATGTAATTCTAATGGAGCCTATACCACATTTAGTATCAGAGACACTGCTTGTGTATAAAAAAAAATGCTAGCGGACCACACTCTGTGCACAAGGCTCCAACGCTGATTTCATGCTGCTGTTCCATGGCAAATAGCTCATACAGGAGACCACACACTCCCACTCTTTCTACCGACGGGATAAAGTGGTTGTGATAAGACCGTGTGGGAGTGCATTACTGTACAGAGGCAAAATGATTGTCAGTATCCAGCCAGAGAGAATTAACAGCAGGTGGTGGTTACAAAACCCCCTGACAAATGACATAAAATACCCCCTATGTGCAGGTTCTTTAAGGAGAGACACTGCAGGTGAATAAGGAAAGTTTGCCTGTTGATTCCTGATTTTAAAAAAAACATATCAAATGCATTTTCATTATGTTTTTGAAGAACACAATGTATCATAAATCAGACAATTAACAACACGTGAACAAATCATTCTGTAATAATCTTCAGAATAGTGCTCAAAATGATTATGGAAATTGTATTTGTCAGTGCTTTAGAAGTTGAGATATTTGGTTCAGAGTATTGAAACAAACTAATCTTTAACGTCTGTATAGGATGGTTGTATAGAAGACTCACACAGACAAGGTTAAGTCAAATAAACAGCTAAATGTACATTTTGGACCTCATATTCATACTGGTATCGAGGTAGACATGTTATGGAAGCCAAATACCCCCCCCCCCCCAAAAAAAAAATCAAAATTGGACACTGCTTGAAAATACGATGTTTTTGCCTGCCTTCAAGGGAGAAACATGACAGAGAGATATATGAACAGAGTGTGTGACTCCAGGAGCATGGTGTGTGAACTAAACAATAAGATGAAATGCAAATGTGTGTTGTGTCTGAGCCGCAAGAAGGAGCAGCCAGCCGTTTGGCAGCTGGCTACTGTGTCATGCTGACTCACAGCCCGCGGCGGGACAAAGTAGATCAAAATGCAACCGGCAGCCAGAGGATGACGTGAGCTAGTGTGGCAGTGTCCACTTGATTTTCCCACAGACTGCTGGGAAATAACTGTGAGATTTACAGTTCAAGGGGTCTTTAGGTTCAACACTGAAAGAAAAACGCTATATATTTTCACAAGGCAAGACACTGAAAGGATTTTTTCTCGCCGTTAGCAAATCCATTGAAAAGACCCAAAAAAAAAGCACCAGTCCATCTCCCAGTATCTTCAGACTTCCCATCCAAACCTAGTTGTTGCTAATAATAAATGAATAAAGGAATAGTTTAGATATGGACATTATGTTGGTAAGGCGTCCCCCTCCCGGGCCAGGCCCAGCAGCAGACCGGTTCGATTCCACCCGCGGTGTTCTCTGCATGTCACTCCCCTCTCTGCCCCATTTCACCTCTGTCTCTCTGCACTATCAAATAAAGCATAAAAATGCCCAAAAAATATCTTTAAAAAAAAGATATGGACATTATGCCAAATCACCACATGTTTTATGTTCAAAAGTTTGATGACAAGATAAATTCCACACTCACATTTGTCTGTTAGGACCAATATCTGGTCGGCTAATACTTTAGATAACCATAAAGACTGAAGACAGGGGCTTCTAAATGAACTTACTTTATCATGTTTGTTTGATATGTATACGAAGCTGAAAGGCAAATATAACCAGGTGTGAATTTAAGGAGTGTTCTGAAAACCAAACACCCGGGTTCTGTTATAGAAACAAGAAAAACAAATTTAAAAAAAAATTCTCTTTTGCTTCACCTTTCGGAACCTGTGTTCAAAAACCCCAGTCAGATTTACCTCCCCTTGTGATGTCATAAGGGGAGAAGCCACGGCCCCTACAGTAACTTAGCACTACCTGCTCCTGTGATAAGCCCACCCCAAGATCCCCCTGAATCAAACTAGCAGTAAGATTCAAACAGGCAGTTAGTTTGCCGTGCCAATCAGAGCAGACTGGGCTTTTTGGAAGGTGGGGCTTTAAGAGACAGACTCCAAAACAGAGTGTGTCAGACAGAGGCTAAAAAGAGGAGATTCTGTAATAGCACTGCTAGAAATATAAAGCATGTTGGGCCATTGAAAACCGTTTCTTTTTGGAACCCTAATTACAATTTTGAACCTGAAAATTAGCATGATATATCAGCTTTAAAGACGCTAGTGGCTAACAGAGGCTTTTTTTTTAAATGTATTTTTTGGGCATTTTTATGCTTTATTGATAGTGTATAGACAGAGGTGAAATGGGGCAGAGAGGAGAGTGACATGCAGAGAACGACCGCGGGTGGGAATTGAACCCGGGTCTGCTGCTGGGCCCGGCCTGGGAGGGGACGCCCTACCAACTGAGCTAAGGGCAAAACTTCTGTATTTCTGAGCCGTAACTTACAGGGACACACATATATTTTTTCCATTTTACAATGTCGTGTTTAGAAAAGGCTATTTAAATAGGATGAAATAATGCATTTGGGAGCTTTTTTTTCATCCTTGGTGACATGACATCAGCACAACAGAGTTCAACGAGGTTAGACAAACTAGCAGATCAGAATCAGAATGTGGTAAACAAGCAATTTGAGGGTGAGAATCATCATATCTTCTTGGTTCATCTCATGTCAAATTTAATGAACAAGAAATATCCATTAAGATTCTGTCCTCATGTATTAAACAACATTTGAATCCAGCTTGCAAGTTATGAGATCACTTATCAATATTTAAATGAAATTACTGCATTAGTATTTGTGTATAATTAATAAGCGGACCCTTTTTGCCGCGGGTGTCCTCCATGTAATTTTTTTTTTTTATCTGAGTCATCTTAGTCCTAACTGACACATCAAAATCTCGAGCTAGGTTTAATAATGTAAAGTAATAACTGTACTGCAGTATGTTGGCAGGAACTTTTTCTCTGTTCCTAGCAAATGTGACATTTATATTGGCATTCAGTGACACAACTTTGAGCCAGGATCTTCAAAGGTGGGCTTGTTTTATTAACTGTAAAGTGCCGGGGCTCACTGTGCACATTTGTTAGAGCTGGTGACGTGGTGCACCCAATGACATATTTGGTGTTGTTCACGGATTTTGACATTTATTGACTACAAGAAGGAATTTTTGCTAGAAGAAGAAATATTTCGAAAGCAAAACAATAGAGCTGCTCAGTCACCATGTTTACCCCGTATAGCTATGCAAAAACATGCTTGTTTTTTCTCTGAAGGAACTGTTCACCTTTTTTCTAAGCTTGTTGCCTCACTCTTTGGTTCATGAAAAAGCGACAGAAACCATTCCCTTAACTGAGCAGACGTTTTGTTTTATTTGGTTGTAAAATGACAGAGAGCAAATAATATAGTATAATATAAAGCGCAACACAACATTGTAAATAAACAAGTCGCAACAAGCACACAGGACCTTTTAGTGATGTTGTAAAGTTTACCTTCTGACTGCCAGCAGAGACACGCTAATGCTCCCATTGACTACCAGCATTTGTGATACGCTAACTAGCGAAGAGTGGCATTTGCCCAATTCTTCCTCAAATATGCACGCACATCTAAAGTAATGGTTCCTGTTGCATTGTCTTGAACCTGAGAATCAGGAAACAAGCTAAACATGTTGAACTATTCCATTAAATATATCCCAACAAATTTCTCCCTTTGTCCATATTTCCCCATAGTTCAGTCAACATGGTTCCACTCTGACAGCAGCTTCAGAAGGCTGGCATCTGGACCCGCCCGGCCCCCCAACACATTAACTATATCTACGAAAGAGGCATCATTGGAAAAATTGTCTTTAAAAACCCAGCTGGCCATGTGCTAAATGTGCTACTTGTAGAATTCACTCTACCCGTTTATTTCTGATAACCTATGTTTTCTAGCTGCTGCTTCATTTTTTCTGACCCTATGGAGACGTACGTTAGCCTCAGGCTATCTTGATGTTACAAGATAGACGGCGCTTCGAGATGACTGACAAGTAGTGAGGCAGCAATCAGACAGACTTGAGCGAAGAAGGGGTTCTTTCTCCAGGTGAGAAGGCTTATCTAGGCTTATATGGAAGAACATTTTCACATGTCATTCAACTTTTCAGCATGGGTATTCTTGTACCTGATTTTTATTCTGACAGGAAAAGCCGAACTCTTTTTTTTTGTGGCGTAGTATAAAGTCTGCACTAACGTTCCGTTTTATTACAGCTTTGGTCTTATTTTCACACTTTTGGTCAACGTTTATAGCACTGACATTGCATAATTAAGACATGTTAACAGGCCAACAGGATTGCCTGATGATCTTTTTCACTAAACCATGGTAACAACAATGGCACACCTGAACCAGGAGGTCATGTAAAGAAATGTGATGGATGCTTACAACAAGTTATCATGTTACTATTCAGCATTCTCTGCCGCATAACTTTGGTTTGTTTAATTGTATCAGACTTTTTTGTTGTTGTTATACCATAGCCTTTGATTTAATGAGCAAAAAGTAATTATTGCTGATCCAAATAAATGCAATATATATCAATATTAAAATGCTTTTTTGAAGAAGTTAAGATGTACTAGGTTCACCGTGATAGTTTGGCTTGTCCGCTTTTTAAAGCCAGTTAGCATTTGCTATTTATCACAATGGAGATGTTGGCCTACAGCAAAGGTTGCTGGGACTGTCATTTGTTTAAAGATCTCCTATTATACTACTTTTCTGGTCTTAATTTCTCATTAATGACTCCTATAGAGCAACCTGACACGAATCACAGCACAAAAAACCATGTAGATTTTCGGGAAACTCTCATCTGGGTGCATTCAGCATTCCCTGTCAACACTCGGCTTTGTGCTTCTCCGCCCCCTCGCCCCCCTCCTGCAAACCCCACTCCGTTGTGATTGGTTACCTTCCTTCCGGAAAAATTTCAGCAGCGCAAGGGCAGATTTGAGCAGGCAGGTGGGGGAATGGCCGGAGCTTGCCTGAGCACGTTGCAGCATTACCATACATGGAAAAATCCGGATTTGTGACGTTACGAATCCCGGAAATTTTAACAAGTGAAATCTCGACCGGCTGCCCTAGTGTTTAGCCCTCTGCACAGCCACCCCAGACGGTCAGCAGGGAATACGTCTAAATGCATGTAAGTCATTATTTGATACTTTAGTATGGTTAAATATGAATATAAATCATTATAACAACGTGTATAGGTCATAAAAGTCGAAAAAGTATAATAGGTCCACTTTAAGCAGCAATGGACAAATGATACTTTTGACCCAATGATAACAGAAGACGAAAGGTCAGGGTATGAATGAAGTCAGTGGGATTCTCCCTGGGGGCCCATGGATGTCGGCACAATATGTTATGGCATTCCATCTAGTACTGGCTTAGATATTTTACTTTGTACAAAACAGGTGGACCAAAAGACTGAACAGAGTGAAATACTGACACACTGATATTAGTATTCCTAGAGTCATGCTGCAACACATGGCCAAGGAGAATGGTCTAAATCGAAGTGGCAGATGTCCTCACTTTTGGTCTTTAGTGCTGGTCAAGGTCCACGAAAAACTAGATCCTACATTTCCCCTGATGCACCTTGACAGCATTTTAAGAGCCTTTGTTTTCTCGCAAGTGCCCATGTCTTTCATTCGCCACACTTCCAGTTTGTAATGAAGGCGTTGTTATAAATGTGTTGCCTGCAAGCCAAAACCACAGCAGGAATAATGTCACAGATGACATTATTCAAGAGCTGAATGGTACTCATTTTGATGACTATGATGTGTAAAGTCAAATGTGTGCCCATTTAAGTTGAGGGATAGTTGGACAAACTACAGTCCTCTATGTCTTTATTTGGGGGAGGGGATGCTATTTAATTTCCATTGTTCCTTTTGGGACCAAGCCCCAGGGGGAATCTGTGCTGTTCTAAGGGACCTTGTGAGCATACAGTTTACGCTGTGAGAGGTGAAAAATAGAGCAGCCGGCTCCAGAGCCAGTGACTCCCGCAGAGAGCATCAGCGCCACAGGAACCCATTGCCATCGATCTGTGTAGAGACCTCCATCAGGCTCCCGGTAGGACACTCCAGTAATCTAGCGACTACAAAGTGCAACCAGGGTGAATGGCTTGAATCATTTCTCAATAAGCAGCAGTCGGACGATAACTATTGCAACAGCTTTCCTGATTGGAGAAGTAAAGCGAGTAGACACATCCATCCAGCATTGTCAGGAATCACAGCAGGCTACCACACAGTAACATGTTAATTCACAGCACACACTTGATCTCACTAATTGGGGACATGGAAATAAAATCTCAAGTGAATCCACAACGCTCTGTTAATCATTGATAGATGTTGCTGGATGAGTCCAGGTTCTATAACACCACAGTCTAAGGGGTTAACAACAGAGGAATCTTCACCTGCTCAGCAAATAGTCCCTAGTTGTTTTAATCAATATTCAGTTATTATAGTGCTACATCAAGCAGTGGAAAAGTACAACACGCTATAGTTTAACATTCTAGATACTGGTGTAAACAAGGCCATGCCTTTCAACGGCCATGCAAAACATTCTTTATTTAGTTCACATCCATCAAGTACTCTGAGCTTGAGAACTGGTTGTCATTTAATACATTAAAATAAACATGTGTGTTAGTGAAGTAGAGAAGATGCTGTTTTTGTATAGGTTGTGTATTGAATAATAACTTAGATCTTCAGCTGCTACTGATCATTCATAGCTATTTAGGGTTATACCAATGCAGAATTGGCCTCATGGGCGAAAATGTTCAATGTACATATTTAAACTGTTATAGTTCATGATTTCACTCCAAATCCGCTAAACAGGTTGTGACATGAATGGGATCAAATGGGAGTAAACTTTTATATTAAGTTACTCACAGGTTTTAAGTAAAGCTAATTCTTATGTTTCTAGAACTACAACTAGTATGTCTACTGAAATGAATTTACACATACGTAGACTACAAGGTGGACCCAAGAAGATTCCTACCATGCTAGCAGTGCGAAGCTGGGGAGCGTGTCTATGTTCCCACAGCCCGTTGGTCCCACATTTCTAAGTATTCTACACTGTAAACAATTGCTGTAAATTTACAGCAGGATTTCAACAGCATTAACCTGTTATTTATAAAAACAGCATTTAACTGTTAAAATAAAAGGCAGTCTGTTAAATTACAGTCCTTTGCTGTTATTTTATGGAACTGTAATGTTTTTCAAAAATACTGAACTTTCCTGTTAATTTACCATCAAACTTGGAAGGGACAACTTGACATGAGCTGCCTGCACATGTGAAGCTTATACAGTTTTCTTCATTAATCCTCATCCATCCACATCTTAACTAATAAGTGTTGTTTACTGTATATCCTCTGGTTAAGTTTACTTAAAGTTGTCTTGGAAAATCTACTTGGAAATGGAAATCGCAGTTAACGTAATTAAACCAAGTTAGTCTTACTTAACTGAAGAGTTGTGTTTACTCAGTAGAATGAAGGAAACAGATTGCCTTAGATAAATCAAGTAAGCACAACAAAGTGTATTGTAGAGACGCCCCCTTTCCCACAATGACTTGCACTGGACTAAACGTTTGTTATGTTGCTATTTGCACCCTCAGTAAAGGGGATGTTTCACTCCATTATCTCACTATGCATTTTGTTTAAATAAAACATTTCTGTGTGAACTAACTGTTATTTTTGGTTATAACAAACGGTTTGTGGAAATCTTAAACAAGATCCCTAGTTCAACTCAGGAGACAATTTGCAGTAGAAATGAATCATTCCATTGAACTTAATATATTGTAAAAAGTGTCTTGAAGTAACAAACAGAAGCTGCGCTCTGTGTTTAGCATTTGAACAAATAGGGGACATAGTAAACTTACATATGGAATGAAACACATCTGCCCAATGAAATATAACATCCCCTTCACTCACGGTGCAGACAACATAACACACATTTAGTCCAGGTTCATCCCTTTTTTCATTAACAGTATAATCCTGTCAATTTTAGTGACAGTCCAATAATGTTAATTTAACAGTAAGAAAATGGCAACCCTGCTGCCAGTTGATAACTGTTTTTTACTGAAAAAACAGGTTCATACAGTTTTCTTCATTAACAGCATAATCCTGTCAATTTTATTGACAGTCATATAATGTTAATTTAACAGTAAGAAAATGGCAACCCTGCTGCCAGTTGATTAATGTTTTTTTACAGGGAAATGTCTTACAGTGTAACTATATGATAGAGAATAGTATGTGATTGGGTGTGTGTCACTCCTAATCAAACCTCTCCCTGTGCCCTGTCCCCTTACCCTAACCACCCAGCTGTGATGCCTGAACCTAATCGCCAATTTCAGGAACATACGGCTGTGGGACCATTGGGCTGAGGGAACATAGGGATGAACGCTGAAGGTGTACACATGCTTACATGCTCACCATGACAACATTAAAATGCTAAGGTAAGCAGGTTCACAATCTTAGTTTGGCACATTAGCATGTCCGTATTTATTATTGATTTAAGCCGAAAAAACAGCTGAGGCTGATGGAGAAGCATTTGACCATAAACTAAAGCACTGGATATGTTGAACTTTTCACCTGATGATAGTGCTAGATAAAAAGGGATCGGCAAATTCATTAGGATTCATACACTAAAGCACATGTGTCAAACTCATGGCCCTGGCCCGCGAGACATTTTGATCTGGCCCGCGAATCAATTCGGCCGATTTGAATCGATTCTGAAAAAAAAAAATAGCATGCCAATATTGATGATTGATTGTGTCAAGTGTCTGAGGATTAATGCCAAACTTATCTGGTTTCTAACTTTTGCTTTAAGTTACAATATAGCCAACAAGCTAACGTTAGCTAGCTGCTGATAGCCCACCCCTTTCGTTCCCAATGGTGGCTTGGCATTTAATTTCCAATGTAAAGTGTCATAAATAGCTAACACTGGTGCTGCGTCATGATTCCTAAAAAAGCAAAACATGTGATATGCTTTGAATGTGCAGAAAGTTTTGAGAAATCCAGGAGAATAAATATTGTGGCTCAATCCAGGATGCATGAGAGCCTTACTGCATTATAGTCCTTTATAGTTGTTTCACCAGGAACCTGAATGTTGTCTTTTCCTTTACAAAAATTAAGACATTTCCACCATAAATTGATGCCGAAAAAGCACAGATCGGTGGATAAAATCCACTAGAATGCACAAAATTAAGTATTTGACATTCAAAAATGTTGGGGGGAGCACTCCCATACCCCCCACCTATAATTTGTCCCCCGAAACGTTGTTTATCGACGGATCATTCAATGCTGTTTTTGCTACCACTAATACCGGCATCAATACTATTACTACAACAGCTACACCATCTACAACTTATGCTACTATATTCAGGGTCCATATACTGCTTCTTCTACAAGGACATTTACTAGTGATGTGGCCAATAATATCATTGATCTTACTGCAGTTCTTGGTCTTTACTTGACTAAAGTCTACTTTTTTTTTTTTTTTTTACATTTTGATGTTGTACTTTAGAAGTTCATTTTAGTAAAATAAGATTGCATTTTTCTTTTTTAAATAATGCAAAGCGGACATAGTGTGAGAATCTCGTAGAGTGGCCCTTTGTGAAAATGAGTTTGACACCCCTGCTCTAAAGACAATCAGTACAAACATGTATCTCAGTCTATAAGAGTTGTTAATTAGTACATTCTGGATCAAAGTGGTGGACTGAATGACTTTCTGACATTGCCATCCATAGAGCCTTAGTCTCCCCAGTTTGTGCACATTAATAAGTGTTTGTTTGTTTTTGGTTGCGATTTTCCCACGTTACAACTATGGGAACATATTGTACAATAGACAAGAACTTTTGGATATCCATGCTCACTGCACGAGCCACGTATACCAAGATCTTCAACTACCACTGGAGATAGCCAGAGCACCGTGGTCCAGCATACCAGCTCTCCCGGAAAAGAGGGCCCGGAGGCGGCGTCGGGAACGTAAACAGAAGCGGGGGAAGCGGGGTGGCTTACGAGCTAGGCTAAGGCTAACCCCGCATAAGCTACCACTACCAAGCTTGTTCCTAGCCAATGTGCGTTCACTGGCGAATAAACTGGATGAAATACGACTCTGGATTACCTCTCATAGACAAATTATGGACTGCAATATAATGATTTACACTGAAACATGGTTGAACAACCGCATTCCGGACATTGCAATTGAACTACAGGGGCGGACTATGTTCAGAGCTGACAGATCAACTGAAGATTCCGGTAAGACCAGAGGCGGTGGTTTATGCATTTATATCAACAACGCATGGTGTATAAACACTGTCATGTTCGGGAGTCACTGTTCTGAGAACCTGGAATATCTGTCTGTTAAATGCCGGCCTTTTTACCTACCCAGAGAACTCGCATGCATTGTTATTATGGCCGTTTACGTACCCCCTGATGCTAATGCCAAACTAGCAATGAAAGAGCTACATGCTGCCATTAGCATACAACACACTGCTCACCCAGAAGGGGCATTTATTGCTGCAGGGGATTTTAACCATTCAAACCTCAAGTCTGTACTCCCCAAGTTCCACCAACATGTCTCCTGCCCGACCGGAGGGGACAGAATATTGGACAAAGTGTATACAAACATCCCCGAGGCCTACAAGGCTATACCACTCTCCCACCTGGGTCAATCTGACCATACTTCTCTGCTGCTGCTGCCCAGATACACAGCCCTCATTAGCCGGGTGAAACCCACAGTGAGGACCTGTGAAGATCTGGCTCGGGGGTGCAGAGGCCGCTCTACAGCTTGGGTTTCAGCGCACAGACTGGAGACTGTTCCCCACCAATGCCACCTCTGACTCTCAGCTGGACATTGAGACATATACCTCCTCTGTTATGGAATATATTAATACAGGCGTAAATGATGTCACAACTCATAAGCAGATCAAGATATACCCCAATCAGAAGCCTTGGATGAACAAGGACGTCCGTCTACTGTTAAAGGCCCGCGACATTGCTTTTCGATCCGGCAACGCAGAATCCTACAGCACATCCAGGGCTAACCTGAAAATGGCAATACGGATCGCCCAACACAGCCACAAACTACGGATTGAAGAACACTTCAATAACTGAGACCCCCGACGTAAGTGGCAAGGGATACAGGCCATCACAGATTACATAAGAGCAAACTCAACCCCCCTTACCACCACTACCGACTTTGCTAACGAGCTTAATCACTTTTATGCCCGCTTTGATCCTGACAACAGCACTACGCCTGTCAACACTACCCCACCACCTGGCGAACAACCCCTCAGATTCACTGCCTCTGACGTGCAGTCAGTGCTGAGCAGGGTGAATGTAAGGAAGGCAGCTGGCCCGGATGGCATCCCTGGGCGCGTGTGGAGAACGTGCACTGAGCAACTATCTGGAGTCTTCACCGACATATTTAACCTGTCACTGGCCCTGGCTGTCGTTCCCGTGTGCCTCAAGACCACCACCATCGTCCCCGTGCCCAAGCAATCTAACCCAGCGTGTCTGAATGACTATCGACCGGTAGCATTGACCCCCATCATCACCAAGTGCCTTGAGAATCTTAGCTCACCTCAAGCCCAGCCTTCCTCCTGCACTAGACCCCCACCAGTATGCATACCGTGCCAATAGATCGACTGCGGATGCCATATCCACAGCCCTTCACTCTGCCCTCACCCACCTGGATAATAGCAATTCCTATGCTAGGTTGCTATTCATCGACTTCAGCTCAGCTTTCAACACAATCACACCATCTGATCTGATCATGAAACTACACACGCTTGGTATCAGCATATCAACCAGCAACTGGATTTTGGACTTCCTGATTCACAGACGGTGAGGTTAAACAACCTCTCCTCCACTACACTTCCTCTACACACTGGTGAGCCACAAGGGTGTGTGCTCAGCCCTTTACCGTACACCCTCTTCACCCATGACTGCTCCCCCATTCACAGCACCAACTCCATCATCAAATTTGCTGACGACACAACAGTGGTCGGCCTGATCAGGAATAATGATGAATCAGCCTACAGGGAGGAAGTCCAGCACTTGGCAGCTGGGTGCGCTAATAACAATCTTGCGCTCAACACTACCAAAACCAAATAACTCATTGTTGACTGCCGGAAATCAAAGGCAAGCATCCACACACCCATTCACATCAACGGGGCTGAAGTGGAAGGGGTCACCAACTTCAAGTTCCTGGGTGTCCATATTTCACAAGACCTCTCCTGGTCACTCAACACATCCACTCTGATCAAGAAAGCTCAACAACGCCTCTTCTTCCTCAGAAAATTGAAAAAAGCTGGACTCTCCCCTCCAGATCTCCGGAACTTCTACAGCTGCACCGTTGAGAGCATCCTCACCAACTGCTTCACGGTGTGGTATGGTAACTGCACAATGGCTGATAGGAAAGCCCTACAGCGAGTCGTAAAAACTGCTCAAAAAATAATTGCCACATCACTCCCTGCCCTCACTGACCTTCATCAATCACGGTGTCTGCAACGTGCAAACAAAATCATCAAGGACCACACACACCCCAGTCATGCACTGTTCTCTCTCCTCCTGTCCGGGAGACGTTACAGGTGCCTCAGGAGTCGCAACAGCAAGCTCAGAAACAGCTTTTTCCACAACACTACAACACTGCTCAACACAAAGACCCTACACTAGCCCCCCCCCCCTTCTTGATCATGGACTATGGACAGTCTGACTACCTCTAACCACCTATGCACTTTACTTATGCACTTCAACAACGCACTTTATACTCATACTGCATTATATGGACCCTTTAGAACTATATGCACTTTAAAAATGGACTGGATATTTTTTACTTTGTGGACTAGCTGCAATCTGTGTCTTATGTATTATTGTTATTATTCTTATAGCGCTGCTTTAACAAAAAAAACGTTTTATTCATTTTACTACTGGTTAGATGCTAAACTGCATTTTGTTGCACTGGTTGTCCTTACTTGTGCAATGACAATAAAGTTGAATCTAATCTAATCTAATCTTAGGCTAAAATATGGATGCTTTTAGACAGAGACTAATCACAAAAACCTATGTTTTTGAAAAACTACCCTTCATAGAATGTAGCAATGCAGATACTGAGCTTTCCAAACATCAACCTCTAAAAGCTGAGCCTCCACACCGTTATAACAGATGTGAATGGAATTTTCTTTTCAAACGCAATGTCCTGCTGACCTCACTGTGAACATTTTCGTTCGCACAGACCTTTTATGTAATAAACAGATATTCCAATATACTGTAGGTGACATATTCCATTCACCTCCAGTGGACTGGAGGTTTTAAGATATCTCAAACCTATCGGCACAGCTTGGTACCAGAGGGAAGTGATTTTATTTGTCATTTTCATGAACTTATCTTTGTGTTATAACTAAATGCTTTAGCATGAATGCCCAGAAGCCTAACATTCCTAAAAAAACAAGACTCAAGAAGATATAATATTAGGTTTTAATTTTTAGAAGAAATGGTTGCCAGAAAGAACATACAATCGATGAAAAATACTGTCATGACCTGTACTAACACTGACCATATCTTCCATTGGGAACATGAACACTATTTAAAAAAGGAGACAAAAAGCCATGAATCATTATGTAAACCCCTGTTATGAAACTCCTACATTGTCAATGAGCAAATAAGCTGCATTTGAATTATGTTCAATCATTGTATTGACCGCTGCTTGAAAAATAAGTAATGGAATCCAATGTCCTTGGAGTTTTACATAATCCATACTGAGTGATGGGACACCTGGGAATTACAGTCCATATGTCATCAAGAAGATCCTGATGAGAATGTAGCAGAGGTTGGACCAATTCATTGTTATATGAAGTCACAAGTAAGGTATTTGCACTCCAGTCCACATTCTAAATCTAAGTCAAGTCTGACCAGCTTTTTCTTTCTGAGCGTACTGACAGGTTGTAGATTGTGAAGAGACAAAAAAAGGATTTTGACCACAATCGATCTCCAGAATCACTTAATCTTACTTTTACGTTAGTTGTTTCAGTAAATGAAGAGATATGAATTAATTCATGGCATATTGTACTTTTTAACATTTGGAAAAGGTTTTGAAGTGTAAATTGATTTGGAAGACTGCTTAGATTTGCGAATTTGAGACCATCCTTGTGATTGTGCTAACACAGCTGCAAGAACCATTAAGAGGTTTATCATTGGGAATGATGGAACTCTGTTGCATGCCAGGAAAAGCGAGGGGGAAAATTGCCTTCATCCATAATGACATTGTACGTCAAGCTCTTCAATCAGCCCTTACAAGACGCAACGTAGACGTACACAAAGATGCACAAATGTGAGCCACCCTCCAGCCAACCTTCATCATGTTCACACACACACACACACACACACACACACACACACACACACACACACACACACACACACACACACACACACACACACACACTTAAACACCAGGCAATCACTGTCTTCATGCCTCACATCTTCAGATTTCCACCAAACAATGCCAGTCAAGCATTGCATTGTGTATTATCAACTTGAGGCTGACAACTGAGCTGAAGCAAAGTGAAGCTTTTAGCAGCCTTTGACCTGTATGCCGCATCAGACTTATTGCAGAGCACGTCTATTGTAAGGAAATGGAATCTTGAAAACATTGCAATAGCCAACCACAGCCAACAGCCAACAGCCATACTACAGTATTTCCTTTGCTGGAGTCAATTTTTTTTTATCCAATCATAAATCATATATCAAATGCTTTCATGTGCCATGTAACCAGCCTGGCTTCACAGACATTATGTCGGATTGAAGCACACGCCTAAACCTATTATTTTGTAGAATACATGAATAGAAAGTCAGGATAAATACATGCAGAGAGTTTAAGGTGAACACTAAAATTGGAACACCATGTTGATTTACTGTATGATCTGTAATTGTAATCAGCGGCTGTGAGTCATAGTTGGACATACTCTTTTCCCCTACCACTATATATATATATATATATCATTTATAAAAAAATGATAGATGAAAATCTATACTGGCTTCTTTTGAATAGGTTTATTCCTAATGCACTCTCTTTTAGTGGACATTGTCATTCTGGAGCATGAACTAGATGTAATTTCTGTCTGAGCGCAAGTGCAGAAATCCTGCAGAGAGATTTGCCTGTAATGTAAAGTGGTAGTTGCCGTGCAGCGTAATCGAAACCGTGAACGCCACAATGCACCGAACAATAGACAAGGCATCTGACTCATCTCCACAAAGCGCTTTCATTAGAGAGGACAGGTGATGCATTTATCCTTGAGGGTGGTATAGCCTCTCGTACAGCACTACAAAATGGAAAGCAATCAACTGTACTATTATGTAAATAACCATGCGCTCAACTGAGTGACCTTGACATTCGGAGCATGAAAATGTTGTCGATTGGAGGGTATCAGGAGCAAAGTGTTAAACTGTGTCACATTAAAGGTGGAGTCAGTGATTCTGGACAACGCTTGTTGACAAAATCCCCTTTTGTCAAAATCAGTGAATATCTCCTCACGATACGGCTACCTGTAAGTACTTTGTGTATGTGAAAATAAATCTGGTGTTGATACACAGCCCAGGCTCTGTAAAAGGGGTATGTTTCTCTATGGTTGGCCCCTTCGTTGTGTATTAACACCAGATTTATTTTCAGGGCATACATGGAGAGATATTCACCTATATTGACAAAAATAATCGCTGACTCCACTTTTAAAGCTGTATTAATGAACATGTGTATGTAAACAATGGGTCTGATTACTACATGTAGTACGATAGAAACAAATCCACAGATGAATATTATCCAACTTTGCCGTTCCCCTCCGCAATTCAGATTGCTTTTAGCATTTGATCTCGTTGTTTCGGCTCTACAAGCCAAAAACTCTACTCTCATCAGCATGATGGCTGGCAGCAGCTGGCAGCAGTTTTAGTTGGATGGTTAGAAACTAACTGGCAACGAAAGTGAAACTCTAAGGAAGCTAAACAGACAAAATAATTTACTCAAGAGTTGGGACAGCACAGAAACCAGAGTGGATATTGGACTTTGGTGAGGTAGTCAGGTACAATAGTCTAAATGAATACTGGTATTGTGCATGTCATGTCGAAATGCTACTTTTAATTGTTTCTCACATTGTTCCAACCATAATCATTATTAGGAATGTTTTTAACCGAATGCTACAAAGTGAAAACCGTCCTTGTGATCTGAATAGTACGATAACGCTACCGTTAACTGCAATTCATCAATTCAACCCCATGCTGATGTTACATTTGTCAGGCATTGGCCTCTTGATTGGACAGTTTTGACATTTATCAACAAAGTGGCAGAGGTTTCGAACTGCCACAGCCTGTAAAAAAAATCTGCATTTCATTTCAATTCTCGGAACACATTTTGTATTTAATTACTGTTTGTAGCAAATATATTCTTCATTAAAAAGCAATTATGTTTTTGTGTGCCATCAAACACAGCCTTAAAGTGCCGCTCACCCCGATGGAACTCCATTAGTTTGGTTTGCATGGGGAGTTTGCCTGATGTTCTAGTGACAGTCATAATGAGGTTTCAGAGGCATTCTTTTTCCAAAAAAGACAGAAAGTAAACACTAAATTATAGCGTTGGTTTACACATTAAAAGGCAAGAATATTAGTCTTTGGTTTCACCCTTCAAAAGTGGAACGGCTTTCAATCTTCATACACACGCATGTTGATATTTCCAGACATTTAGCTGAGATGACTTTGGCCTTTCAAGCTGTCTTTGGTCTCCCGGCAACATGAGTGTCTCAACACAGAGAAAGTAGGTGTGTTAGTGTGTGTGTGTGTATATATATATATATATATATATATATATATATATATATATATATATATATATAGACACAGTAGTACACCATGCTGCAGTTACTGTGCGAAACCCCTGTTGCGCTCACTGTCATCACTAAATTTTGCATTGGGTGTCACAATCAGTCACAGGACACAGGTCAACCTGCATGGTCAGAGTGAGGGGGGGAGGGAGGCAGGGTGCATACAGCCTATGACCAGGACAGCTGCTCTGACATGTGCTAACACTATCACAGCTGGGCTCCAGTTCCAGACCTTCGCCTCTTTCTTTCTTTTGCCCACGCAGTTTACGGAGGCAGGATGATAATGACGGTGAGCATGTGATCCAGCATTACCAACACAAGTTCCCTAAAACTGGATGTTTGACTGAGTTGGGCCTGTTATCTCGAGCTACTTTCAGCTGTAGATTACAGATCTTAAAGGTACAGTGTGTTATATCGGCGTATAATGTATAGCGGCATACAGTATGTGGTGAGTTCCCAGATTGCGACGCTCCCTTTCAAATATTACAGAAGCTACGGTGGCCTTCAAGGACAAGAAGCTAGTTACTAAAGATGGCATCATTCACCACTCCCTTAAGTCTTTCCACAATATCAAGTGATGAGGTGAAGATGTATTTAGTTATATTCAGAGGTGGAAAGAGTACAAAAATATTCTACTCAAGTAAAAGTATGATTACTTGGATGAAATTTTACCTAAGTAAAAGTAAAAGTACTAGTCTAAAAATCTACTGAAGTAAAAGTGAAAAAGTAGCTGATTTAAAATGTACTTAAAGTACAAGTTACTAGTTACTTTTTAACAGCGGGAGGGGGTAGGGGTCTCTTCTGTGTAGGGCATTCTATATATAGACAAGGGGATATAAATCTAAAACTAGTTTTGTTTAATTAATGCAACACTTTTACAAATTAAAGTGCACAAATTAAACAAATCATGTCACCACACATGTATGGATGTATACTGTGTCATTATACTTTAGATAAGCAAATATGGAGCAAATAGTCTGTTAATGGGGGAATGGGAATGTAACCGGTCTACAGACCTAAACAGACTGCAGCTGCAGTTCTAATAATGTAATTGTGTACAATTGATCTAAACCATGGACATTGCAAGATTAGGCTGCTCGATTTTGACAAAAATCATAATCATGATTATTTTGATTGACATTGTGTAATCACAATTATTAGACAATTATTCATTGATTTAAGAACTGCAACATGCACTTATTTAACATTTGAAACCATGACTTTTGACTTTAAACATATCCTAATTGAACTGAAAACAAGGAAAATGCAAATAGCCTAAGTAAAACATATTTTTTTAATTAAATTAAATAAGTGTCAAAATCAAAATAAACCGTTGCTAATGTTGTTGATAGGGCACTTCTTTTGCTAGCAGGAATGTGAGGGCATATTTTAATGTATATCTCATGGAGCTGGCTGGATAAGCAAGTTGCATTGTAGGCTACAGTGTTCTTAATTGATCACTGTTGTGGTGGCAAGAGTCAAGGAGCTTTAAACTTCCTGTGTTTTTTATTCCTTTATTGCTTGGTCATAGACCACTAGGATTCAACTTAAAGTGAGTAAACTAATTGGTCGTGATGTTTTGAGGTGCAGCTGGGTCGCATATGACTTTTTCTCTCTCTCTCTCACGGTCGCGCATGTCATCTGACTCGCGTGTCCGCGAATAACATATCTTGCACATTGTTTTAGTCTATTACTTTTACCTTTCTTCTCGACCAAAGGCTGACTTTCTGCCGTCTTCTGGAAGTTTTTCAAAGCTCCCGGCAACACGCACCGTCTCCATTCTACTCTGCACTGTTAAGCTGAAAGCTAAACTATCAGGTGAGGGAGGGGCCGATCACACGGCTGGATGAAAGGTTTGCTGCATTTAAAAGATCACGTCTTCACGTGCGGTACAATGGCAGTTTAACTAGGATTATTTTGTTTTAATGATAGAGGGAAGCAATGTTTGTTGTTATTATTTAGTCGCAATGATCCTGTCGATCATTCTCTGTGTTAGTTTCCGGTATTGTCCCGTAAAAATAAAAGCCCCCCGCGATATTTCTTTTCTTTTCTCTCCTTTCCCTATCTATTTTTTTACTCAGTAACGCAGGTGATATAAAATGTAGCGAAGTACAATACTTCAAAATAAACATACTCAAAGTAAAAGTAAAAGTATAGGTTTTAAAAATCACTTAAAAAATTACAAGTACACGAAAAAACTACTCAATTACAGGAACGCGAGTAAATGTAATTCGCTACTTTACACCCCTGGTTATATTCTATAGTATTTCTTCTTCATCTTCCAAAAGGAGCATTTCCCTAGGCCACTCGCTATATATAAATAGCCAAAAGGGTCGTAAATTTGTCCGTTCTGTGCTACTTCAAAAAACGTGGCACAACTAAAATTAAATGCATTCAAATGCTCTTCAATTATTTACTCGGAACCTTCAATCCTCCGTGAGTATGTGTGTACCTAGCTTCTGGTCCTCAATTTAGTGCAGGTGCACTTTCATTTCCAATACTGTTACTAGTACAAGTACATGTGCTATTAGATGTTGTATTGAAATTGAGATTATACTGCATTGGTATAACGCATATTTAATTCAAATTGCAACTGCTGCTGCTGGCATTTTTATTAGCAGACTAAAAAGCCTCATTCTGTCTTTAAGGAGGCTGATATGTTGTTTATCGACAGGGATCATTCAATGCTGTTTTTGCTACCACTAATACTGGCATCAATACTATTACTACAACAGTTACACCATCTACAACTTATGCTACTATATTCAGGGTCCATATACTGCTACTTCTTCTACAAGGACATTTACTAGTGATGTGGCCAATAATATCATTGATCTTACTGCAGTTCTTGAGTCTTTACTTGACTAAAGTCTACTTTTTTTTTTTTTTTTTTACATTTTGATGTTGTACTTTAGAAGTTCATTTTAGTAAAATAAGATTGCATTTTTCTTTTTTAAATAATGCAAAGCGGACAGAGTGTGAGAAATAGAAGATGAGTTTGCTGTGAAGACAAGAAATCTACATGGAAATAAGGATGTAAGTACAGATGGGAAAGAGATTAAAGGAAAATTATACATGAAGCAGTCTTCAATCATTTGCTTTGATGATGGTGGCAGATAGAGTTGTCTTTTTATGTTCGTTATCATTGGGGGTAAAGGGAGCTCTCTTGGCCTGTAATGGGAGACAGCTCCATTTGTAAGGATATCCTGCTCGTTTATTGAGGTTTCTTCATCGATTTTGTCACCTATGCACATGGGCGTTGTAATGGGAGTAGAGGTGGAACTGACTACCCAGGGCCAAAATGAGGAGAGGGAGAGAGGGGTATTCAAAAAGTCTGAAATGAGAGAGGAAATGTGTTTTTTTAAATAGCGAAGGTGGCTCTCTCTGTCCACTCTCACCCCATCCAGTGTCCAAAATGGTTTGTGCTAAGAGTGGACAATAAATAGAAAAATAAAGTAGGAGAAAGAAAGAAAGAAAGAAAGAAAGAAAGAAAGAAAGAAAGAAAGAAAGAAAGAAAGAAAGAAAGAAAGAAAGAAAGAAAGAAAGAAAGAAAGAAAGAAAGAAAGAAAGAAAGAAAGAAAGAAAGAAAGAAAGAAAGAATTACTAATTTATTTCAAAAGGAAGGTGAGAAAACTTCATGCAACCAACTATTTGTAACAGAAAATGTAAAAGAAAAATGTATGATGGAGACACACCACTGCCTGTGCAATGCTGCATGTATTCTGCTGATACTCCAGGATGTCCAGCTCACTATAAATATATTTCAATTCCATAATGGTAATGGGGAAATGATCTTGAAAATAAAGGAGCGCCAACTTGCATGGCATTGCAACATAGTGGTGGCTCTTACGTCCTTACGGTGAGCTGTAGTGTTTCATCTCTCCTTGGGTGTTTGGTCTTTTCTTGTGCTTCATCCTGCTGTAAACACACATCTGGCATTGCAGCGTGTGTGATATCTTAATGGACATCTTTGCAGCAGTTTCAACTGTCCCACACGATGTCACTAAAATCTAATGAGTTTCGACAAACGAGCTTGTGGTTGACACGGTCCAAATTGTTTTTCCTTATCTTTGTTGCAGAGTTTGGTTCTGCACAAAGGCACTTTGAATTCTTTCACTTTTTTTTTGTCGGTGGAAATAATTGTTTAAAAAGTCATTGATTCAGTGCAGACAAATAAATCTAGTTTCATTATTTCCGGAGAGGCAAAAAATATACTTTGAAGGCGTTACAGATATGAGAGAATGAGGCGATCACTCTCACATACTGTCAGCTGAGCGAGTGCTATAGGGGAGAACGGGGTAAGTAGGCACACTTTTTACTCTAGTGAGAATTGCTCATCACCAAAACATCTGTCAATAGGCATTCCTACATTAAATTGAAGCTTAAGGTGTTGGCTTGAAATGTGTGTCTCTCTTTTTTTCCAACTTATTGTAATGAAGAAGTAATTTACCATCAAAGACACTCTGACACATTGTGACAACCAACCCCATCAAGGGGTCGGTTGTCACACACTATGGGGTTGTTTGTCACAATGTTATCTTAATGGGAAAAATCTTAAAAAGAAGGCAATGAGGCAGAACCAAATTTGAAAGTTTAATTGCATTGTCAAGTTGACAAATAGGCCTACATAACTTACTGTAGCCTTGGCAGCTGGTCTAGTTTGGGATGCACTGGGTTGTTTTGATTTTGTTGCCCTTTTTTCTTTTGCTTGCTAGCTGCCTTTTCCTGCTCTATTCTTTCCTTCTCTGGGGTGTCAGTGAGGATACAGGTTGACAATTTTTTTCGTTATTGGGTTCCTTTTCTGGCTGCAGCCTTGAGATAACATGTGACAACCAACCCCCCAAAAAATTTGACGACCAACCCCAACCTGAATTTCTTGCTAGCATCAAGGCCAACAACCATCTGACAACTAATTAGCTTGCTAACAACAATCTAAACTATAGCTTACCCTTCACACTTTCTGAGGGTAACAAGTGTTTTGTTATAAACCCATTGTGTAGAAGCCTAGAAGAAAAATACTGAGAAGCAAAATATTTTGAATTTGACATGAAAAACACAAAACATCCTCTCACCTGAAATGCAGCTGTCTTCCTCCAAGGAAGTCTATGTATGTGACCTCTGATCCCAATTCTGGACCTTTTTTATATCAACATTTCAGAGCTAGCGCGCTCTGGTGGCGAGATATAACGAATGTGACATCCAACCCATGTGACAAATTACCCCGTTCTCCCCTATTTGAGTGCAGTCTTCCGATCAATGAGTGCACTCATCAAAACAAAGCTTCCACTCCCTAAAGACATGGATGGTCGGGTCAAACACTACTTGTGAATAATTCTTACCTTCACATTAAACCTACTAAGAGTGCCACATGGGTCTGCCTAAAAAGTCTGGATGCTCAAGACGACTTTAACTTGACTGGACACTCTGATCTGGACACTTTCCTGTGATTGTCTTTACTACATGGTCTGAGGTATCAAGACGAAATGTCCTCTGTCCCAGAATTACAGTAATATCACTTAAAGTACTGAACGTTTTGTACCAGTAAAAAATATCACAGGATAACTGCTCGCAGTTTCAATTTAAGATAGTGGATTTGCCCATTTATTTTTCTCATTTCTAGCTTCACTTTCTTTCTATAAAAATGTGTTTTCCAGAAAAGATTCTTCTTGTTATTCAGTAAACCAAAGTGCAATCATGCTGCCGGCCTTTGCAGTGTTTCTTACAGTATACATCACACTAGGCGCCAGGCAATATGGTTAGTGGATAAGTCTGGAAATATTCTGTACTTAGGTTATTGTCACCAAATCACACTAAAAATCAAAAACTAGCAACGTGTTAGTCCGTCTCTAAAACACTTCCCCCGCCTGCCTCTTCTTGCCCATTGTTCCTACTTAGGACGTAATTCTTGGCTCACACATTCATACAGTACTTTCATTTTCAAAGTAGACTTAGATTATTTTGTCTCACCAATGTCACACAGACAGGAGGAAATTGTGCTTTTCCTCCAGGAACTATATTTTCAGCTGCGCGTTGACACAGTAGCAGGAGAGGGTTTGTAGACTACTGAACTGAAAATGAAGTAACACCCGATGCAACAGATGTGGCTCATTGATATGTTTTAATAGGATTTTTCATGCCAACAATGGAACTCTTTTGGCTCAGAGGATGCATCAGACTTTAGGTACACTGAATATATGTGTCAGTAGAGGCAGTACATAGCTCATGGTCTTTTTGTGGGGTTTGGTGACAATACGATGAATACAAGTTGAGACACTGTAGGCAAACAACTATTTTTTCAAGCAATGATCAATTTTGATCACCGCAATAAAGCCATTTTACTTTCATAACATAATAATATGTTTTCTTTCATACCTGTTTATATACATGGTACAAAATGTACATTTAGGTATTAAATAAACTAAACCTTGTCTTTCTGGATGTGTGTGTGTGTGTGTGTGTGTGTGTGTGTGTGTGTGTGTGTGTGTGTGTGTGTGTGTGTGTGTGTGTGTGTGTGTGTGTGTGTGTGTGTGTGTTGTGTGTGTGTGTGTGTGGTGTGTGTGTGTGTGTGTGTGTGTGTGTGTGTGTGTGTGTGTGTGTGTGTGTGTGTGTGTGTGTGAGTGTGTGTGTGTTTAATGGCTCATACAATGCTAAAACTGGTGTCCAATGCAATGAACTGTTGTGTTTAACGTGATGCACACATTGTAAAACAAACTGCTCTCAAACTCATTTCGTGTTATTTTAATCAATACGATTTGCCTGAATTCATTCATTTTGACACAACATGCTCATATCATCATGAAGCAGTTCCACTCTGTCATAAAGTAATCAAACGTCTGCAGATTTCATTGGTCATCAGTAGTTTTGTTGAGATGTGTGTGTTCTAATTTGGTCCTACAAGTAATGAGATGAATTCTTTGCAATCAGCAAGAAAAAAAAACCTTGTTCTGCCAGATAGGGTTTTCTCTCCACTCTTCTTTAGTGCAGTCTCCTACAACTGAATAAATCCAGCCACTGTCATAAATAATGACCCTGTCCTGTCCAACTAAAAACAACTGTGTGCCTGCCTGCCTGGCTTGATTCGCATCTTATTCTCAAGCCGCGCATGCATGACAACAACAGGCCGTCGAGTTGTTGGGCTCATTCATTTTGCAGGGAAAGTCTAAGCGTCCCCCTTGCACTGCACTACGAGAGTGTGGTTGTAACCCATTGGAGAGAAACAAATAAGAAGTGAGACACAGTCCGCTGCTGCAAATGTAACCACTTCACAGAACATGAATATTACAATGGCCTCTCGTTGCTTGTAGCCTAGAAACAACAGCGGTACCAACCTCCCCTGCTCGGCCCCTTTTAAGTGTTGCCTGGCACGCTTGAGAAGGGAGGACAGGCCCGGTGCATTAGCTACAAGTCCTCGTCTTTCTTCACTAACAAACAGTCTGACTTCAACAGACGACTGTGTTTGACCTCTGATGGATTCATTTGAAACGTTGTGCATATAGCGCATTATAACTTTGATTGATGGTCGAAGTGTTTTTTTTTTGTTATTATCATTGATATAGGGCCACGTACATTTGAACTAATTCAATCGACTCCAATTCAATTCACTTAAGCTGCTTGCGTTCACTTGTTGTTGTATGCGCTTTGATTACGTATAGCGTAAACAGAGAGAAACTCAGGTCAGGGCACGCACCCCCCTCCTTCACAGAACCAATATTTCTGACGCAGACGCATCATCGCAAGTAGCAAGGAACTGATGAAACTGATATAAATGCAATTGTATGAACATGTGACCCTCAGGCAGCTCTCATAGACGCCTCATATGTTTCCATGTACAATCACTTGTTGAAGTAAAGCAGTTTTCCAAATATAGCTCGTTGACCCCCATCCACACAACATCCCGAGAGCAATCCTTAAATGCAATGTCAATCTAACCTCAAGCTGAAATTGAACTGTTCTGTGTACAATGTCAAAAGAGAACCAGGATGAGTATATATGTGGCGTCAGCTTTCAGTTTGCTGAGCACTCGTCAGAAGGAGCTGTCCTTTCAGCACCACACACAGCACGGCCCGCTGCCTCCCTCACGAATGCTCTCTATCAGCCCCGTTCACCAAGCCTCGTTCTCCTCAGCTCAATGAGCCCTCAAAATCAATCGAACACCCCTGAACCCCTCACACTCTGCCTTACTTTGAGCTGCATGTTGGCGACGCACCGTAACAGCTTGAATCCTAATGCAACCCTTATACAGCTGCACCAAAGGCAATTATAGCTTATGTTTAAACATGCGCTACGTCGATATTCATTCGTATTTATTCTTAACGCCTGTAAATGAGTAATAAAAGTATAGGCTACATCCAATTATCTTCATCATTTGGGCCTAAAAGACACAAAGCTCCATCCTCGCAGTAAAGAGATCACTTTGGACGAGCGAGCGAGCAGCCCACTGCAACATGTTGCTTAAAAACTTTATCTCAACAGGCCGTTTTATCACCTGTCAAATGCTTTTGTCCTATCATGCCCTGATGCTCAGCAGTGACACCGAGGTTATGCTTCTTTTAGAAACTTGACACTTACCTATAGTGGTTATGACCGTGATGGCAAAGTAAAATGACCCCGCGAATTTCCACTGCACGCCGGCTCTGTGCGGCTCTGCCTCCATGATGATGCTCTCCAGCTTGCGGTAATCCTCCTCGCTGATGTTATATTTCCCCTGGAGACGCTTCTCCTCGGCTTCCAGCTGCTCATTCTCGCGCATCTCGTAGTCCGACTCCAGGGCGTCAAAGACGGCGGCCCCGACGAGCAGGTACGTGAACGTGCAAATGATCAGGGACAAGGTCCGCACGTTTTGCCGCTTCATGGCCAACAGGAACCGGCGACCGAGGGGCTCATGTCCCCTCGGAGTCCCCGGGAAGGCGCAGTAAGCGCGGGGGAAGCCGTACGGCTGTGGACAGCGCCCGGAGGCGGAGAAAGGTGCGCTCCGGTGGTGGTGGTTGTGCTGGCACTGGTGGTGGTGGTGGACGCCGGAGTCAGAGCAGCGAGTGAAAGCCGCCCCCCCAGCCGACTTATTGCGGTTATCCCGGTAACAGACCCCCAGATCCTGTTCCTGGTTCGCGGAGAGACACAAGAGACTGCTGGAGCGCCTGGACCACGAGCCCTGCAGCCGAAAGACCCTGCGCAAGACCTGCCCAAACCAAGTCCACCCGGTGCGCAGTGCCATCAACGAGCTGCTTCACCAAGATCGTCTGTTGGTCTGTTCTAGTCTCATCCAAGTGAACTGTGCTGATCTCAATCAATTCCTTCGTAGAAAAAATAAATGAGCGTTGAAAGAATATTTTCTTTTCCCTTTGACGCTCCACTCTGACTTTAAAATGATTTAAAATGTCCTAGAACTGGGCATATTTATCGCACGTCTTCTTGCAAGTTGTTCAGCTAAACAACAACCTGTTCATTGTAACCCCATCAGCATTCAGGCTATTTTTAGCAGCAATTCCCCAGACTAGGACCCCAAAAAAAAAGCAAAATCCAATTCCTGTGAAATCCTCAGAGCGTCCCTCCTTTCGGGCAGCGGACATCCTCATCTCAAATGTGCTGAGTCGTCCATTAGTCGGCAGGGGTCACAGAGTAGGCGGCTATCGCACCATCAAAGTTGTAAAAGGTCACACACATCAAACATTTCACACGTGCAGCTTTTTTTTCAGCGGTTCTGGTCCTGGAAGGAACTCACCCACTTGTTATGGGAATAGAAATATATTCCCAAGCACGCAACGAATACGCCTCGAAAACAGAACCCATCGCAACAGTTGCGCGGCTCTCTCAAGATGTTTCGAATATGGAGAGGGGAAAAAAGAGACTTCAGAGCTCGACTGAACACAACTCAGAGAAGGGCTACTACTACTACAGCGCGCCCGCAGTGCCAGTCATTGTCCGTTGCGCACATCCAAACCTCCTCTCCCGCATATAGCCTATCTGCAGATCAGTTGAAGCTGCCTCATTAGAAAATAACAGAATGCAAAAAAGAGAGAAAACACACGTGTATTCCCTAGTCGTGCGGGGGGGGGGGGGGTAGTAAAACCATGCGTGGCACGAGCCGCTCGTATTTTTGAAAATGCTCCACAGTTGATGTCTCCACGCGCGCTCCAGCCGGCAGACTGTAATCGGTGGGCGTCGCTCCTCCAGTTTCTCTGTGATCTTCACCCTCTCTTTTTTTTTTCTTTCTCCAAGTGTCACGACTCATCCCATATTCTGCTGCCTATACTCTTGGAAGCTTTCTGTTATGGAGAGAAATCTGCTGTTGTCAACCCACTCTCTCCATCCATCCATCTACCCCCGCCTAAACACACACACACACACACACCACACACGCGACCCCTCCCACAGTGACCACTCCCCCTCATTATATGGACACAGCACCAGAGCCCGGGTTGAGTCACACGCGGATGGGTCACATCAGTTGCGCTCTTTACATTCAGGCAGCAGTGGGACTTCACGTCAGCGCTGCTCCCTAGGCTTGTAGCTTCACGGGCCGCTGCCTGCGCTGTCCACGGTGCTGAAAAAGGAGGCCGAGAGACTGTGGCACCTGCTGCTGCGCACGGTACACAATCCTGTACACACACCATGTCATTTGGAACCATGAAGACGCATCTCCTGCAACAGGCAGGGGGTCAGTACAAAGATATTTAAGAGACTATCCATCCTGAAAACAATGCTGTATCGGGGCAAAGCAAGAAGCAGGCAAAATGACCTCAAATGATCCAGGTTAAATGTATGTGTGGCTGTTTGATTCATTGCTAAATTGTTTGTTAAAGCTATTATGCGTAACTTTTTCACATAAATAGATGTCTGCTTGTTACACTCAAGCCATTTCCAAATGAGTTGACACAAAGTTGATAAAAACTCTCTCTGTATTTCTCAGTTTGGCAGCGCTTACAAACTGGTGTCACCCCCCTATGTTATTTTTATACAACCTAGTTTTTACGTTGAACATTTTTTTTTTCCCTTTTTGCATATTTATATATTTTCCAATCAAACAAAATAGATGGTTGAGAGCTTACTAGTGTTACAATTCAGTTATTTGTCGTGAAGCAGAGTTGTTTGAATGTAGGGAAAATACATGACGCTCTAATCTTGGGAAAGATGGAAACTCATATTCTGGTGTCATAATTCGTAGACTTACTGAATAAACTTAAAAAAAACTCCTGTATAGTTCCAAAGTATCCACAATTAGGGTGACTTCCTCACAGATGATTGAATGGTATCATGCTGTGTACGAGCACAGGGGAAATGGCCAAACAAACAAAGAAAAATATCATGGAAAGTACCAGTGAAAATTTAAGATGAAATCCACCTGTAGAACAATCAGCACATACAGTATGTACAACGAGTGAGTACTCCCCGCTAACTGATGTTCTGCTACATTTCACATTTTTACAGGGAGATAATTAGAGAATAAATCCATACAATCCTAACCTGGCCTGGCCTCCTACCTACCCAAAGCAGCAACTATACAGTGTGAGCCCGAGCAGCTGTTGATTTCACATCTTATACTGTTTTATAACCGATACATTCCCACAGTGGGATATTAAGTGGTTTTATTTAGGTTCATTACTTGAGGTGTGTTTTTTCATTGTCACATTTCATCATTTTAACTACCTTTTTCTTTTTCTTTTTTACATCCAAAAAACAAGTAGGTGGAAGTAAACAGAATATTCCCCGGGAATGAATGCACACAAAGAGTTATTAGAAAAGCAAATGTGAAAAGAAAATCGTAATATTGTTTTTATATGAGTAATCAACTGGCAAAGTTTCCTGAGGATATCTATAAGCTAAACATGTACCCTATTCACCTGCAGTGACTATGTCCACACTTGAACTCATTCCACTGAGCTATGTTGATGTTGTTTGTTATTTCATTGCATATGCGGACAGAGGGTGTCACACTGTATGAGGAAAAATAGCAACAGGTTCATCTCAGTAAGACAAGGCGGTGGAGTGCAGGCAGTAGCCAAGACATCCAGCACAGCGTTTCATAATGTAGCCATTTAAAGAGTGGAACCAAGCAGATCAGCTCATCAACAGTGTCTGGCTCTGTAGCCGCACTATATTTAGCTCCCCCGTTTCATCACATCTCTGCCCACCTTCAGAACTCTGAAATGGGAAAAAAGTTTAATAATGGCAAGCAACCGCTTATATGAGTCTCCATGGTAATAATGACAGCCAAGTCACAGTATGATAATAATGATATTGGATTGGATTCATATAGTGCTTTTCTCACACTCAAAGTGCTTTTACAGGTATCCAGCTATCATTCATTCTCACACAGTCATGCCGCTGGTGGTAAGCTACGACAGTAGCCACATCTGCTCTGGGGCAGACTGACGGAAGCGTGGCTGCCATTCAGCGCCTACGGCCCCTCCGACCACCACCTCAAACATACAGCAGTCATACACATACACACGAGACAAGGTGGGCGAAGTGTCTTGCCCCAGGACACAACAATCATGACACAGGTGGCAGGGTGGGAATCGAACCACCAACCCTCTGATCATTGGCCAGCCCGCTCTACCACCTGAGCCACGGTAGGAATCGCCAATGGCACAGACCTCTACTATGAAGTCAACATGATGGCAGGATTTCTCCACATATGATCTAAACTGACAGCACAGCCCCCACACATCCACTGTTAAGAGTGACGAAAGAGAGACAGACAGCGTACTACTTCTATGTTAGGGAAGTTATTTTAAGCCTAAATTGATCCAAGTGAATATATAGTATCTGAAAATAGAGTCTTCATTAAATTATTCCGTCTTTGGACAATGATTGTTGTGTCTTAATCGATATACAACCAACCATAACAGTTTTATATCATTTTGGCATTCTTTCTCTGTCACCCTATTTACTGATGTCTCTTTACAATAGAGTAATAATGAATCCAGATTAA
Source organism: Ammodytes dubius (assembly GCA_026122265.1). Lineage (NCBI taxonomy): Eukaryota > Metazoa > Chordata > Actinopteri > Uranoscopiformes > Ammodytidae > Ammodytes > Ammodytes dubius. Next base: position 296,691 of record CM047520.1, on the reverse strand, counting down.
AACAAGGGTCAAAAAGTTCCAATGTGGATTGTACTAAGGATAAAAGCTCCAATTTGCATTAAAGTATATATGCATCGAATATAATATGCAACTTACCTACAATAAAAATTATCTTTTCCTTTAAACTCAGATTACATTCATTACATAGCTAATATGTTTTTGGGAAAAAAAGTTAAATTTCTACTATCATGGTTGTTTATTTCACTACGTTATGCCTGGGGTGACCAGGGACCCCATCGGTAGTCTGTGTACACATGTAAAATAGGCTGGTAGAATGAGGGGTAAAGCATTGCCTATAACACCACTGGACTTTCACCATTCGGCAATTGTATGCCTCTCGGAGGCGCCATGTGGTGGTTCTACTTGACATTGGTAGTAATTTGACAAAATGAGGTGAAACACAAGATTCATTAACTAGCTTTTATAGAGCTTTCAGCTGTGTATCACAGACATTCATCGCCCCACCCCGCCAAAATAAAACCATTTATCACTTGATGACAACAACAGAGCGAGCTCCAGCCACTGAGAAGCTATGACTGTGATTATTTGGTCAAACATAAACTTTCTGTTCACCTCTTATAATGGCCTCCACATACCATGACGCTTTGGTTCAGGTCTTCTTTTTTAGAACATGGTACATTTGCATATCCTGACATGGAAGGATAGCGATCGAGCTGAGGCAGTATTTTCTTCTCATTTCATGGGGACTTTAACTTGGAAAGAAATTCTCACATGCGCTGCAGTCACAATTTCAACTTCAGTTTCGGTTTAGTTCATATTTGTCTAGGCAGCCCGTGTGCCGGCACAGATAGTGTGTTAATTAAGTCGCGGTCACAGTGGATCAGTAAACAAGGTTCCTGTGTGTCTGCCAGGTTTCTCTCTCTCTGCAGTGCTTACAGGCAGGAGAGTGCAAAGGCAGCACAGGTGTCAAATAGCTCATATTTCTACAGCATGCCCCCTAATCCCCCCCCCCCCCACACCCACACCACACATAAACATACACACCCCTTCCTGGATCCACTCCTGATATAATTTACTGTATATGAATGGATGTGACTTATCATTCAGTGCTGAAAGAAGGGAGAAGAGGATTAAATTGAACGTTGGCTTGGTGGAGGTTCATTTGAATGAATTCTTTTCAGGCAGAGTGAGACACCGCACTGACTCTGGGGGATTGCTTTGCCACTAAATGAATGGCTGTTATTTGCTCTCACACAAGGCTTTTTCCACTCTGTTGTAACCATCTAATATCAGGCGGGGGGGGGGGGGGGAGTGGTCCGCATGGATTGATGGATGATTGTCATAGGGCTGATTAGGATCCAAATTACAGGTGTGCTTGCATGGTAATGAAGGTTGGTGGCCAATAACGAAGTGTTGGTTATGCTGATAAGAAACTTCATTTAAACCCCTGACAAGATTCTTCTCTCTTCTGAGTGTCCTCGGTCGAGGGGAGGTCAGTTTAGGGATGGTGATTGGATCTGACACACACACTGATGCTCTTGACGTCATGCTGTATCTCATACTCATGAAAGACTTTACACACACATGTTAAAGCTGCTCATAAGGTCATTTATGGTGATAGAAGAAGTACACCAATGTTTGGTGGGAACTGGAAAGCGGAGTCAAAAATGCTGCCATTAAAGAAAATAAAAAAATATATGAAGGAGGTTATCACTTTTGGGCCAAATAAGATTTGTTTTGTTGCAGTACCACAATAGGCCACTAAGAAAAACAAGCATCAAGTTGGACTGCCACACTAACTACATCTTACATTAGCTGAGTCTGGGACCACTGCCAATCCAAACGGTTGGAGAGGTGAAATTGTCACTGGAAGATGGCCCACTCAGGTTCATAGATGGATACTGAGTAATGCTTTTCCCCACAATGCATCAGCCAGTGCGTTTCCATGGGACAACTGGATTGGACACACATATACCGAACTTGCCACTCGAACAGACCGCGTCACTTGTCTGAATATACATGGCCTTTCAAATATTCGATAAATGTCCGATGCATGGCTGTCTCCACTATGCTAGGTGGGCTGTAGCCTTTGCAACAAGTGGTTATAGAGCCACGTCCGGTTCCCTTCCGGCAACAACCCTACTATTTTTTACGTCGTCTCCTTCCACTTCCTTGTGAAATCCTCCGCAGGGATTCTCGAGCAAGTGCACAACGAGTACTCCGATATGCGATATCCGATCACTGTATACATGCAGAGAGAATGCCGACTATGAATGAGTTATCTAGGTGTTCTTTTTTTTTTAAGATATTTTTTTTATGCTTTATTGAGTGTAGAGACAGAGGTGAAATGGGGCAGAGAGGGGAGTGACATGCAGAGAACGACCGCGGGCTGGAATCGAACCTGGGTCCGCTGCTGGCCGAGGCCCATGGGGGGGATGCCCTACCAACTGAGCTAAGGGCGCCCCACATTATCTAGGTGTTCTTATCTGACTTCGCTTGTCTGTTAATGTGCCGATTTGTGTGTGAAGTAGATCGGATAAAAGGTGTTTACATGCATTTTACAAGTCCGGTTGAAGTCTTATTCGTTTATTTACCCGATTATGAGTGATGCAGTAGATACACTGGTCAGCATAATGATGAACTTAGGTCACATGGGCCTCCTTCAAACTGCTGACATCATTCAAAGGAATAATGTCAGTAGGTCTTTTTCTTACACTTTGTGGTGAACTAGAAGGTATCATTGGACAGCAGTGTGTTGGTCAACTGTATGTCTGCAATGCTTTTTTTTTTTTTTTAAATGCGTTTGTGAATGTCAGACTTGAGCTTCTTCAAATATTGAGGTGATAAGGTCATCCCAACAGGCAGAACATGAAGTTGGTCACAGAGCGATCATGGCTGTGAAGGACAAAAAGAGCTGGAATAATGTCAAATAAAACGGGAAGCTGCCTGTAGTTCTAGAGAATGTTGGTTCTCACTTGCTGCTGGAGTTATTTTTGTTGTTTTCCTCTGAAGTTCTATTTACTGACTTTCTGTTTCCGTGAATATAATTTGCTGCAGGAAATGTGATAGGACACTTTTTTAATTGCAAGCTCTGCTTTGTAATTTAGGCTTATGAAATGGAGTTACCTCAACTGAAAAGAGGAGCAATAAGGGTCAGTAAACAATATGCAGAAGATAGAATTAATATTGGAGAGGTCGTTCACACAGACTGCATTGAAAGCAGCCTGGGGGTCCTCTCACAGCAACACTTCAACACAATCCAGGTTTATTGTTGCACGCATATCAATTTGAGTTGCTTTTTTGAAGCCATTGCACGCACGCACGCACGCACACACACAATTCTTGATCAAATAGATAAACAAATTAATAAGCACGGAGGGCATGACTTTGGAATTGTTTGCGTCGTATGCATAACTGATAACGTCTGTGGATTGACTGATGTATTATTCACATTATGTAAACTAGCAGCACATTTACTAAGAGCGGAAAAGCTGTTTGTCAACCAACTTCAAATGTGACCTTCAAGAGGAAAAAAAACTACTTTCAAATACGTTTCACATTTCAGAAACACAGTAGCCTAACATTGCATACTATATTGCCTATGCCATTACTTTACAGAGGCATGATAGCTGTTGGAAGGACAATGGTCAGGCAGACACTGGACTATAGAGCAAGCGCTCCCTGATCCTCTCAGTATTACAGTCAAGCTATCATTACACACAAAGCCCAGACCAAATGGACTGGGCTGGATTGCCACATGCCAAAGGAGCCTTTTTAATTCACTGATAAAACCTCCTTTCAATGCCACCTCAAACTAATCTCCCTTCAGCATCTCGTTATCACCCGGTTTCACATTTGCTCCAGCAGAGAGGGTTTACAACACTTTAGCTGCATTAGCAAGCAGAGTGTGGGACTATCACTGACCTAAAAGGTTGCAGAAGCCAGATTCGTACTGGAAGATTGCTCATTCAGGTTCAAAGATTGGATAATGAGAAATGCTTTCCCCCACAATGCATCAGTGATGCGCTGGGTATACTGGTAAGCATGATGAACTGAAATCACGGGGGTCTCCTTAAAGGGCACCTATTATGCAAAATGTACTTTTTCAGAGTTTTTTAACATTAGAGACTCATAAAGGGGGAGAAAAAAATAAACGCTATTTCTTTTTCTCCTTCTTCCTGAAGATTGACCTGTTGTTGCCATGAAGTTGAATTTAGGCTTTTGCTTTGAGAATTAAATACACATAATTTGACTGCCTGATTCCTACGATTTTTAAACCCGGTTTTATGGTACAGTCCTTACCACTAGCCAAAATGCGGACGTAACAATTTCAGATTTCTCTTCCCTTATGATGTCATAAGGAGAAGCAAGGAAGGTTGGTAATGTTTACCAAATTTACTGAGCTTTACATCGCCCTGTGATTAGCCACACCCCAAGATACCCCCTCAATATAAATGGCAGTTCGGTTCAAACCTGCAGTTAGATCCAGGGCCAGTCAGAGCAGATTGGGCTTTTTGGCAGGAATATGTTACCTTTAAAGCTCCCATATTATACACTTTTTGGTACTATTATACACCATATTATATGGTCTTAGTGGTCCCTAATACGTTTTTCTTTAATTCTTTGCTGAAAAAAACTTTCAGATAATTTATTGTACTATGCTGATGTTCAGCTAATCTCACAATGGCCTATTTTAAAAAAAAAGAGCTGCAGCTCCCCTCGTAAATATACAATCTTTGAGCTCCCCCCGCCCCCTGTCCGGAAGCGAAGCCAGATACGCCTCGCCCTCTGTCTGTCAGGGCCGTGGACCAATAAGAAATAGGGGTGTGGGACTGCACAGTGGAAGCTTCTGGCTTTCCAGTTTGTGAGGTCAGAACGAGGAGAATCTGATGGAGTATATGGGGGGGGGGGGGGGGGGTAAGGGGGAGAGGGAAAGGAGAGTGTTATTTTTTAATATTTTGGCAGTCTCTAGGCACACCGTGGACCCATGGATATGTTAGAACACATTTAAAAAGTGCATTTAGCATAATATGTGACCTTTAAAACTGCTGTGACATCATCCAATGCACTGATGTTTGAACAAGTGTAGGGAAAAGTGTGCCTGGGTTCTTTTTAATATCATTTGTGATGAACTGCAAGGTATCAGTGGACTGCAGCATGTTTGATCCCCCTGTATACGGAATCGTTCAAAAATGATTATCGGTCTGCAATGTTTTCCCCCGGTCCTTACTGTTTATGGATTTGGTGTTGGTGAATGTCAGACTTGAGCTTCTTCAAATGTTGAGGGGATAAAGGTCATCATAGGAGGCAGGAAATGAAGTTGGTCACAGAGCTATAATGGCTGGGATGGACTAAAGACTCAAAATAAACAAAAGACTGCCTTCTTTTAATAATTTATATACAGCAATAATATGTCACACATAATAACGTCAAGACAGTGAGATTCATCAGTAATTCAGTGTGTAGGAAATGTCCATACAGCAGTAGAAATAAATACATTTTTGAAGTGTAAATAACTGGCTATAGATTCGGCCTGATGACATTTCCAGTGTTGGTGTGCAGCTCCTCGTCTTCGGTAGAAGGCTCTTAAGTTCTTCTGCGCGGATGCAACAACTCTTAATTTCCTTTCAAAAGACATGTTTACAAAATACTAGGCAACAACATGATATCACTGAGAAAAAGGCAGTGTATTTAAAAAAATCTGCCAAAGAGAGGAAAAAACTGTGACAATTTATATAAGTGTTCGGTCTGATCAGAAAGTGGACATTTGCCCGTCGTCGCAGAATAGCTTCTTGAACTAACTAACCGAGCAAAACAGAAGGAAAGTTTACACAGTTATTTCAAGGGAACGCAATTGCAGCATCATTTCCTTCTAACAATTGACCTGCATCTCCGCTGTGGAGCGATTTTAACCCCGGCCTGTTGGGTCAGTGGTTAATGTTTCAAAGTTCAACTCAGCATGGAAGCATGAGTGAGTCCATTGACTGCAGATATTAGATTTGTACGGAAAGAAAGTGGAGTGAACGTCGCCTTCCCAGGAGTGTACCCGTAAATCTTTGCACTGCTCTGACTCAGAGTGATACCAGATCTCATCACAAACTACAGTCATTTCCCTGCACTGACCTGTGTCTCTTGAATCATCTCATCTCATGTATAGGGTAGATTCATAAAGTCTGAGAATAAGCCCTCATTTATATTTTATTAAAAAATAAAAAAATAAAATAAAAAAAAAAGCACTCAAGTATTTCAAAAATTGGATTCCACATACCCTTGCACTCTACTGCACACATGCTGCATAACCTTTGACAAAATGATATTTACATGTGGGGGTATTTACAGAGAACATGGACTGAACTCAAGATTCCACCATGGAGCTTAGGCCCCGGCCTGCTGCGGTGTGTCCAGGGCTTGGATGTGCACACTGGGCAGAGTGAACCAGGCTAAGGGAAGCTCCCGTCCAGCGCTGTCATCCTGGAACTTGATATTAAGGTAGAAATCTCCAGCGTATAGAAAGAGGAGGGCGCCCACACACACTGAGCTTTCTTTGGGTTTGACCTGGAGGTGGAAAAGACAGACAGACAGCAGGATGAATCATGAGCAGAGCGCCCCCTTTTAGTGGCTTTAGAATGAACTTAGCAAAATGCTAGAGTGAAACGTTTACAAAGAGAACATTTTAAAGTGGATGTGGCTTTGACAAAAAAAAGTTCAAACAAGTGCAGCCTTTCTTCTTCCTGTTGAGAACAATTCCCAAAATGAGGTTGTTTTGTTCATTCAGGAATATGGGGAATTGCTTCATGCTTTCATCTGCTTTTTAGTGTGTTTTTTTTTCATCGCATCCAGCTTGTTCAGTCATCGAATCCCTTCTCTGATATGTATCTTTGTAATGTGAAGATTTCAGCCATGACCTTTAAATGAACTCATCTGTTTTTCTCAAGCACACTTTAGTAGGGGAGAGTGGCCTAAGTTGTGCCGGTGGGCAAGTTGTGCCACCCCTTGTTTCTAGAAAACCATAGAAGAAATTGGAAATGTGACCACATATTTAAGAAGAGCCATCCATTAAACTCATCCTGTAAAGAAGGGAGAACATTCAAGCTAAAAAAATTGTGTTTTGCCTTTCAAAGTAAAATTTCCATGATCAAGGTTTTTTGATTACTGTGTCTGAACAATTATAGACACGTTTGAAAACATTTGACACATGTTTTAGTGCTTTAGTATGCTACACTTACACCAAAATTCTGGGGATGGGGTGAGAGGGCCTAAGTAAGTAAGTAAGTAAGTAAGTAAGTAAGTAATTAAAATGTATTTATAAAAGCACATTTATAACAGTTTGCACTGTCCAAAGTGCTTTACATAGTGCATTCAGTAGGTAAAAAATTAAGGTAAAATAACAATAACCAAAATAAAAGACATAATGCCCAGACATCCACATATGAACAAAGATAGTAGTGCAGAAAAATAGTTAATTGGGAGGAAAAACCAGGGTGTACAGATGGGTTTTGAGCCATGATTTAAAGGCAGAAATGGAGAGGGAATCGCATATGCCAGGTGGCAGTTGGTTCTACAAGGGCGGAGCAGCTAGTGCAAAGTACATTTCTGAGAGTTGTGCCATTGGCATGGCTGTATACGCTGGTCACCAAAAGAAAGTGATTGTCTACACTAGCTCAAAAGAGACTGACATCTCCATTCCACTTAACGACACCACTGACAAGAGTTCAGATGGCCAGAAAGATGATGGTGACTTTGTCATTGTTAGCTTTGCAGGCAAAACCACCTAGATCGGCTAGGCCTTGTTTAAGAAAATTGACCTTCAATTTTTGTAAAATATTTACTTTATTTACTTTAAATAAACCTTAAATAAGTGATTGTCTAATGGATTTGTCTTGCATTACAGTTTATGAGATATATATTAATGGCACAATTTACCCCATGGTATTTTCTCCAATGGCACAACTTACACCACACCGGGGGCAAGTTGTGCCACAAGACAACTTTTTTTCCGAAAGCTATATTTCTTCAACAGTTTATTCCAGATCCAAAGTTTTTATTGCCAGGGATGCACAACACCCTGAAATATATGTATATATTTGAGTTGGAGACTTTACTGTCAAGGCCTCACTTTAAAGTCACTTTGAGTAAAAAGTGGCACAACTTAGGCCACTCTCCCCTATATATATTTCTTGGAATGTTTGTTCTTGCTAGACAGCCACTGGTTTCCAGTCACAATCTAAATTCCCTTGAAAAATGTCATGTCAGCCTCTAATGTCCATACAGGTACATTCATGTGTGTGTTATAAACTGTCCTGCAATGCAACATAATGTTAATACCATTTTGACAAAACTACAATCAGCCATGACACAACTCAAGCCAATCTGATAACTTGAATATCATATTACATAGAAATGAATACCAATGGCTTTGGCTAAGGAGGGGTCACAGGTAACGCCATATAACTAGAGATAACTAGAGCTACTACAGGTTACACAGTAGGAAAACTTTTTGTTCCAATGTTAGGTATTCAGAAGTAGTATTCATAAATGGTTGATATCACAGTATAATTGAGTTGGAAGCAAAAAAAACAGTGTGTATATAAATGTATTATACAACTCTGTAAAATACTGCACTGTAACTGAAGTGGAGGCTGGTGTTTGGATGGGTAATGAGCAGTGTTGGGAATAACGCCGTTTAAAAGAACGGCGTTACGTAACGCCGTTCTTTTTTCAGTAACGGGGTAATCTAACTAATTACTTTTTCCGCCGTTACACCGCCGTTATCGTTACTCAACGTTAAATGCGGTGCGTTACTATGAATTGATTGAATAAACTGTGTAATCCGAACGCGCCCCTAGCTCCATACTACACAAACTGCTAGTGAGGAGACCGGTGTGTGGATGACATTATAACTGTCAGTTAGCGCCGTCACGTCAGTCAGCCGCGGAGCGCTGTATAGTCAGGGCCGGATTAAGGTAGTCATGGGCCCCTAGGCTATTCCTTCTGTGGGGCCCCCCTTTGTGACGCTTTGGCGTCCAATAATAATAATAATGATGATGCTGATGATGAAGTGTATTTGTAAACCTGAACAGATTCAAGAACAAGAACAGTTTCTTTCCCAAAGCCATCACCATTCTGAATTCACACAAAGAATGAAGCCAATGACAATAAAGGTATTATATTCTATTCTATTCACTTAATTTTTGAATTATTATCTGACCAAAGATCACACTCTCAAGGTAAATTAACTTTACTGGGACAATTTTCACTTGGAACGAATTTTATTACAGAAACTTGTAAAAGAAATGAGGACATAACATATGCATTAACATCTAGCATTTTTTAGCTCAAGAGTAACTTATGTATGTATGTAAATGCACTGCATTTCATTTAATAAAAAATAAAATAAAAGATAGGGGAGTGATTTCATGGGAGAGGAAGCGAATCAGGGGAGGAAGAGACGCACTATCCAGTTATTTACTTTAATTTCTGATTTTATTCTCAATTACTCTGCCAAACTCTACCTGTACAACCAGGGGCGGCCTTAATGATATGGGGGCCCCATTCAAGACCTAGTGTGGGGCCCCCCACTTTTTTTGTATTTTCTTGAAAAAAAAAATCTTAATTTTTTTTTAATACATATTTCTTGTGCATGCTTGTGCATGCTTCCCGCAAAAAGAAAACAGATTGTAGAGTTTTACGAGATGATGGGCCACTGGGTTCAGACTCTTAAAGGGCCCCCCCCACTCCTACCTATCCAGTCAGGTACACTGACTTTTCAACACATATACAATTAATGGTAAAAACATATTAATGAAGTCAGTTTTTCTCACAGGATTTAGGGATACTGTGGGACCCTGGTCCTTGTTGGGGGGTCCGGGGGCATCCCCCCCGGAAGAAAATGTGTGCCTTTTGAATTAAAATGCATCAATCTGGTGCACTTTGAGGGGAAAATTTAGAGGCTATATCAAATCCTGAGATGCAGCAGGAACATTATTTTTCAGATTTTTCTTAATCAGGCAGCACTCTTTACTCTGCTACTGTAAAAACAGTACAGTAGATTGGTCTGCAGACCCATGTTCTATGATGGAGAGACTCATTTCAACATATACAGGGTGGATAGCTACTTTTTATGAACAGCATAGAATTTACACATAGAAATCGTATTCCTGTATGTGTGTGGGGGCCCTAAAGGCTCACCATGAAGCCCCTTAGACAGAGCTACTAATGCTGTTTTCTTATGCTTTTGTATTTCTCCCCTACTAGTTGAGGGGCCCATGATGATTTATTTCCTTATATTTAGGCTTATTCCTTTTTGGACCCTGTTATTGACATGAGTGACTGAGCTTTTTGACAATGCAACATGAAAAGTTACTATGAGGCCTAGGGCCCGGTAGCCTGCTCAAGAATTATTTATCAAGAATTTTTTTTTTTAGGGGGGGCTTGGGGGCCCCCCAGAGGGGGGGCCCCCAAGCCTTTCTAAAAAAAAAAAAAAAAAGTCTGACCAATCAAAGGGCCCCTCCACACGTCGGGCCCTAGGCTGTAGCCTAGTTAGCCTGTGCGTTAATCCGGCCCTGTGTATAGTGGTTTCTTTTTCTTTCTCTCTCTGTTGTGTGAGCGACGAGCGTGCACGTTGGCGCAGTAACCACCTATCAATCCACGGTTGAAACGTGCTCTCCCTGAGTTTGTTTGCCTCGTCCTTGTGAGTAAATACATTGAGTTTCCCGATCTCTATAAATCCTTACTCCTCCTCTCATCGTCTCATGCTTCATAGTCTGACGTTTTTGGCCTGAAGTGATGATTTAGCCGACACCCCTGAAGTGAATCCAGTGATAGCAGATCAGCACGGTACATTCAGCAGTTTCCTCTACTATTGTTGAGAACAAAATACTGCAGGTGCAGGATAAACCTCTTGCTGTCTGTTGATGTGCAATACATATTGAAGGTTATGTACTGTAGCCTACAAGTAGGCCTACCTGTCTGTTCTACTCATTTCAACTGACTTGTGAAAACTGCTCAGAAAAATCCAAATTTTGACATATAGCAACTTTTTTTTTTTACAGTAGGCTAACGCAAATAGTTACTTTCCCTGGTAACTAGTTACTTCTATTATAAAGTAATTCAGTTAGTAACTCAGTTACTTTTTGGAACAAGTAGTGAGTAACTATAACTAATTACTTTTTTAAAGTAACGTTCCCAACACTGGTAATGAGTGACAATAGAGTAAAAACATAGTTCTTTACTATTAGATAAATTGGCTAACATTGGTCTTAGTGAAAATGCGTGTAGCTGGTTCAGTAATTACCTTTCTGACCGATCTCAATGTGTGAAGCTAGGTAATATCCAATCTGGTTTCTTACCCATAACCAAAGGTGTTCCACAAGGTTCAATTTTAGGTCCGGTGCTATTCACCATCTACATCAATGATATTGTGTCTCTTGTCAGTGGTTGTCAAATCCATTTATATGCTGATGACACCATTTTGTACTGTGTTGCTGACTCTGCCAAGTCAGCTATTGAGAATCTGCAACTGTCCTTTAATGCTCTTCAGAATGCTCTTATTTCACTTAAACTTGTCCTTAACCAGACTAAAACTAAATTCATGTTGTTCTCTAGGGCTAGAGAATTGGACAACAGTGCATGCATCTATGCTGTAAACGGTTCTTTGATCGAAAAAGTCTCTGAATATAAGTACCTTGGTATCTGGCTAGATGAGAAGCTCACTTTTAAACCCCATATTGACAAACTTGTTCTCAAATCTCGTCAAAAAATTGTTTTTTTTATATCGGAACAGATCAAGTTTACCAAAAATGTGTAGGAAAAGGGTAATCGAAGCAGTGTTTTTATCAGTGTTGGATTATGGAGATATAGTTTATAGACATGCCTCTGCTACTGCCCTAAAACCCCTTGACTCGGTGTACCATTCAGCCCTTAGATTCATTACAGGTGATTCCTTTAAAACTCATCACTGTTCCCTGTATGAAAAAGTCGGCTGGACATCCCTGTCATTGAGACGTGAGTTACATTGGTTTTTATTTATTTTTATATCCTTAATTGGTAAACAGCCACCCTATTTATCAGCTATGCTCGACTGGAACTCTCAGTCTTTTAATACCCGATCCAGTGAGCTGCTGCTTTTAAAGGTTCCTAGAGCTCATTCTAAGCTGGGAACAACTGCTTTTAGCTATAGTGCCCCCACCTCTTGGAATGCCCTTCAGAGCAACTTCAATATGACCATTCTCCCACTTTTTCTTCTTTTAAATCTATGATTTCTGATTTTCACCATCACCACTGCATTTGTTTTAACTGAATTAATTTTTTAAGCTCTTTTATTGTAATTCTTTATTTCTTTTGATCTTTTTTATCTTGCTAGGATTTTGTGTTTCTCTGTTTTATTCTGTCACTCTGTTGTTATTGTTGTTGTTGTGTTTGTTGTGCGCTCGTCGGCGTTGTAAATGAGGGGAACCTCTATGCCTTTCGAGTTTGTACCACTGCATTGTTTTAGATAAACATCATTTGTTAAATTTTCATAACTTTGTTTATTTTAAAAATGCATGTTTAATATATAAAATTTTGCATAGACTTGCCCCTCCACCTTTGAAAGATTTTATTAAGCTGAAGTCTGCAAATGGGATTGGCACCAGGGCCACAGCCCGAGGAGACTGTGACGTCCCATACAGACGCACTACATTCGGACAAACAGTTCTGTCAGTCAAAGGAACTAAATACTGGAATACTCTCCCACTCACAAAGACTCACAAAATTACTCAACCTTCAAAACACACCTCAAACAGTGGATCAAAGAAAACCAAGTCTGTGACCACCTTTAAACTCTTTTATTTTCTTGTGTTATTTGTGCCTTTGTATATGTATTAATTTTTTAAACCTGTATTTCTTTGCATGCCAGGGACAACAGATGAAAACTAGCATTTTTGCTAAAATCTGGCATTTTTACAGTTGTAAATGTTACAGCTGTTCATGAATATGCACTGTCCCTAACAAATAAACTAAAAAAGAAAGAAAAAAGAAAGTATAAATAAAGGTTTTCAATTCAATTCAATTCAATAGTTCATAGGAGTAGTGTGTTATAAACCATGTATTAAATGTGTGTGTATGTATGCTTCCACTCTTTTGTGTAGGCTGGTATTCTTTCACTTTCCCACTCAACTACAGCTATTTCCAGATTACATGTTCCAAACTCTTGCACAAAGCATATTTTGAATAAATCATATTTGAAACCTTTAGCTGAAACATTTGGAAAGCTTAAAGATAGCTTAAAACTGAGCCCAACTTAATCACAACATGAAGCATTCTGGTTAAGAAAAAAAGGGATGAATTATTAGTGTATTCTGTTTTCTTAATGAACGGTGGTGGTTACATAATGTGAAATTATGGGTTTTGCTTTTTGTTAGTGTATTATAATAATACATTTATTTTATATAGTGCTTTTCAAGCTACTCAAAGACACTTTACAATAAATTAGTACACGAGCAAATTAAAAACAGGTGTAGCAATTGAGCCAAAACACAATCAACAAAAGCAAAGACATGTACGCATATTAAAAGCAAGCAAGACCATTACAATCAGTATATTAGGGCAGGTGTAATGTAAATATGTCAGGTAAATATGTTAACATTTAATAGTAACATTGGCTGAAGATGTGTGTTTCAATAAGTGATTTGAATGTGTTGAGGTGGGTACAGTCTGGAATGTGTATGGGTAGGGGAGTTCCAGAGGGAGGGGGGCTGGTGAATGCTCTGTTTGACTAGATCAATAGAGTTTCTCCATCTGAAAAGTACTATTATACAAATGAAGTCTGAGTGATTGATTGATAGATATCTATTGCAGCATGTCCGTCCTGGGAGAGGGATCCCCTCCTCTGTCAACTCTCGCTGAGGTTTCTCAATTTTTTAATCCCGATAAAGGGTTTTTTACTGGGAGTTTTTTCCTCTGCCGAGCTAAGGGTCTAAAGGGCAGGGTGTCGTACTGTATGGAATGTAAAGCCCACTGAGGCAAATGTCTATTTGTGATATTGGGCTATACAAATAAAACAGATTTTAAATTGGTACTGACCGTGTCAATGTAGAAGGTGTTGGAGCCGATGAAGGTGGCTGCGTCCTGCAGGTCGTAGTTCTGCACTCCGTTCTGGTAGTCCTGGTAGGGCACCACGGTCAGAGCCAGCGGGCCCACAGGGTTCTTACTGCGGTTGGTCAGCTGAACCTCCAGGGCCACCGCCTCACCCACTCTACAGTCGGCGATGACACCACAGTCACATGGCTTCCCATTCACCTGCACATCTGAGCACAGAAGATGAAATAAATAAAGTAGGGGATTAGCGAGGACACTTCCTTTGTCTAACATCCTGGTAAACCAAAAAATGGAACTGGAGAACTGTTGGGAAAGAAGAATTAAAAAAGGAGTCTGCAATTCTGTTGTCGAAAATCACTTTTTATTCCAAATCTGTGAACGTCTCCTCAAGATCCGCGACGTGTCCGTACTGTGCGTGTGCGCTGATAAAAGATTCCAGTGTTAAACCACAGCCTATTATATTGGCTCTGCAAATGGGCATGTTGCTAGGCAAGGTGTCTCCCCGTTGTTTAGTATACATACCCTTTGTTTACACATATCAGTTTACAGAGCCTAGGCTGTGTATTAACACCATATTTGTTTTCAGCGCACACACAGTACGGAAAAGTAGCAGATCTTGAGGAGAAATTCACTGATTTTATGACAAAAAGTGATTTTTTTTCTAACAACAAGTGTCCTCCAGAATCACTGACTCCACCTTCCAAACCAACATTTACATCTTTGTGCACACAGCCAGTCACCGAATCCCCATCCAATCACCACTCCATTTGTATTCATCAGAACCCCGAACTGGCCATTATTGACCTATCATACAGCTCATAATGGAGGATCAATAGGCATTTGTTTGTGCCGAAATACATTTTATTGACATGGGCGGAGACGGCCGGAGCGGTGGGTATTAAACTGAATTCCCTCCTGTTTATCATGCATGACTAATTTCTGTCAAGAAGGGATGAAGGAGATTGTCGGAACAATCCTGAAACAGAGACACAGAGACACACACACACACACACACACACACACACATCTCTCTCTCTTTACTCCTCTGGCTATATTTCCAAGGCCCCCAGGACTGTGCCTTCTCCGAGCAGCCAGCATGGACATGTGGCCAAGCCATTGGTATTGCATGGTTGGGGGAGGAGCTTATTTTCATGCGGCCCGTAGGCAGATTTCCCCGTCCACACAGTACAAGCGGCGAACAAGATTGTGTCTCCGCCAAACAATTCTGGATATCAATCATAGGCTCATACTCATCTTTACACCATATACTATTAGAATGGAAGTTTTCTCATTTCAAAACGCCACCTCAAGCGTTTTATTAGCCCAACGTCTTTTAACGGCTTTCAGATTGTTTTCGCCAGGCTAGATGCTACAGAACGAGAATGATTCTACACCCGCCTCCAGTCCACTACGCTTGCCGCCCTCTTTTTTGATAGGTCCATAATGCAGCTACGTCCATGCTACGTCATGCTTCCGGGCCGCATGGAATTTCCGGATTATGCTTCCTTGTTGCTTCTCTGCGCCAATGAGCAGCTTTCATAGGAATGAATGGGCGCCGTGTTTTCCATTTCTTTATATGTCCATGATATTTCCCCCCTTCTGTCAAAACCAAACAAGAAAACACTGAGTGAGTTCAATTAAATGTTGCTAATGCGTGGCCGATCACTCCTGATATGACCGTCTATGTGGCTGAGGTGCACAGGGAGACACCATTCATTTCTTTTTGAACAGCGAGCTGTGTGAACTAAGCTCAGGATAAGACTGACTCCAAACATGGGGGATTCGTGGAGATCACACGAGTAATCAGTCGTAAGACAATAATGGCGGCATAAACAGACACACAAATTTGTACAGCCAGACCTACACACACGTTTGAACCGCCACAGTTGTGAGGCCACTCATTGACATAACGCATTCCATATCTCCCAACCCTAAGCATCAAAATGAATTGCCTAACTCAAACACATAAACTAACCCTAACCTTATTCATACCTGAACCTTAAAACCTATAACCTTAATCCTAATACACTCCTTTCATGGCCTGTTCCAAAGTGAGAACCGACAAAAATGTCCTCACTTTTCAGTTCTAAAACTCAAATTGGTTCTCACAAAAATAGTTGTACAAGTACACACACACACACACACACACACCACACACACACACACACACACACACACACACACACACACACACACACACACACACACACACACACACACACACACACACACACACACACACACACACACACACACACACACACACACACACACACACACACACACACACACACCAAGCGTCAGTCATAGGCGTTCTAGTGTCACGCCCGAGGCTGTCATAAACACTGTGAGTCAGGGCAGCTCAGCCTGTGTGACAGACTGATGAAAGAGTCACGCAGCGTTCGGGGAAGATCTGTTGCGTACAGTGTGAGGTGGGGAGGGGAGGTCAAGGAGAAGGCTTAGGGTGATAGGCAGACAATACAGCAGGAGGTAAGGTGGTGGGGTGGGGGGCAAAGGTGGGTGTGGATGACCCAGGCCGGGCTGTATCAGTCAGGGGGAGCGCCCCCCCACGGGTGAGGCTTTGAGGCTGTATTAAAAACACACACTTCAGTCAACACAGGCAAGCAGCACAGGCTGAGCTCAATGAGGGGAACAGAATGGAAGAGTAGGATATGTCTCACTAGATTTGGAATGATGAATTATTTTGCTAATGCTGGCCTTTATTTAATGATCTTTTTTAGACGTGAATATTTCTATACTCTGACATTCACGTTGTTTATTATATTCCTTATTAATGGGGTGGAGATTGATTCTATTGTAATGGTAAATGGACGCGCACACCACACACACAACACACACACACACACACACACACACACACACACACACACACACACACACACACACACACACACACACACACACACACACACACACACACACACACACACACACCACACACACACACACACACACACACACACACACAGAAAAGCAGCAGCTAGCACGCAGGGTGCAAACTAATCATCGGTAGCAGTTTGGGGTTCAGTGTCTTGCCCAGGGACAGTTCGAAATGTGGCAGGAGGTTCTCCACATCAAATCAAAAAGATTAATTACTGCTATGGTTGCAATTGCTGATGCTATCATCGACTTTAGGTCAGTGAAGGGAGTTCTTGATGCAATTGTATTCATAATAAAGAAGCTGGACAAAGGAACCAGGGTTTCCCAAACTGTAGGTGGTAAACAATGTTATAAGTACAAGTCTACTTGTTATGGTATTTTGACAAATGCTAAACCATCTGTTAGCTACCTACCTAGCTTACTGACAACAGGTGGTGGCAAAAGTTCATAGTACAAGCTAACCACTCCTTTATGAACACATTTTATTTCCAAATATCTGAAATGAGACAGAATGTGTTTATTTTCTTCTTCAGTTATCATTCTAGCTGCACATTATAAAAGGAAAACTACTCACGCCTCTTTTAGTGGAAAACAAAGTGTTATTAATTATGTGATTATTAAATATTGAATTCAAAGATCTTTGCAATTCCTCTTGTTGCTGTGTACTGCAAATGGAAACTGATGACGTATTTTAGATTTTTCTTTTAATCAGAAGACATGTGTTGATGTTGCATATAGCAACCCATGCACACACATACATATACACATAAACAGAAGAACACACACTTATAACACAGTGCTTTCATAGCCAGTAGCACTGAGCCCGTAGTGACACCTTAGCAAGTAGTTATATTTAGTTTGTTCAAAGTCCTGTTGCTAGGAGATATGCAAATGATGTGTAGCCTACTATAGACACTAAAACTGGAAATACATTATTTCACATTAAAAGCGAACAAAAGAGAATGCTTAGTCCGTAATGAGCTGATGAACTCCCACACACACACACACAGAACATTTGCCACACCATTTTTGTACTCAGCTATCCAGGATTGTGTAGGAGCACACAGGCAATGCAACAGTTACACAGAACAACACTCGGCAAAAGAAATAGTGTGCCTCAGTACAACGAGGAACACTGCTAATCTGTTCAAAAATACATGTAACTGTAGATATAAATAGTTGTTACTATGAAGAAACATAATTTATTCACAACAATTTTGGTTGATGAGCTAGCTAACATTACATTGTTGGTCATTTGGAAGTTATATAATAGTGTGTGTAATCCTCAAGACAAATAAGCAAAGAATAAAGCAACGAAAGTTTCTGAATGTCTGTGGTCTTTTGGGACTTTCCAGAGAGGACACAAAAGGTCATGACAGAACGCTGCTTCTTAAAAGCATCGGCTGTGGATTTCAGCAAGCTAGAGCCTGAGGTGGGTGCTGTGGGGATACTCTACCTCTTTATTTCACCTCCTTAAGTACGGTAGGTGCGTCCCTCAAGGCTGAGCGAGCACAGGTTACATGGCTCAAGCGTACGGAGGGAAACAGCTAGTGCTCAATTATTTTAGGAAAACTTCAAATTGGTATTTCGCTGTAGCCTACAAACATGTGAATGGATGATTGTACATGGATGAGTAACATACTGTGTACTGTTTCAGCACTCATTCGGTATCAGAGGCCTGTATTTGTTGCTAACTTGTTTCTACATGAATGGAATCAGATCAAATATTATTACAGGTCTTACTTCAATAGATGCTCTGAGTTTTTCTAGCGTGTCCGAGTTTTGTAAAAAACATTTTCAGGTTTCTACAAACAGAAAACATGCACGTAAGTACCCTTGCATTATCAGTCGCTTAATAAAATAGCGTTACTAACAATCTTTAAAAAAGGAGGAAAGGAACACTAGTAGAAATAGCTAACATGCCAGCGGCACGCTATTAAATAAACAATGTTAAAATCTCTTGTGGTGGAAAACAACGAGATGAAAGGTGGGAGAGGATGAGAGAAAAGAGGGAGAGCAGAATGGCAAATAAAGCTGCAGAGAAGCAGTTGGGCCCGTTAGAAGAATTGTACTAATAAAACAGGCCACAAAACACAGAAGGGGTAAATATCCACAGGAAAGAGAGGGTGAAATATCACTGCGACAAAACGCACTGCTTCAACAAGTGCTGCATGGGCAACAGGTCCATAACAGTGTGTAGGGCTAAGTTTGTGTGTGTGTGTGTGTGTGTGTGTGTGTGTGTGTGTGTGTGTGTGTGTGTGTGTGTGTGTGCGTGTGTGTGTGTGCGCTGTGTAAGTGTAAGAGCACTGTTGAGTTTAGACTCCAGTTAGCTCTCTTCTGAATGCAATTGATTTGTTTGTGCTGCCACTGGCTCATCAACAAACAGTAGAGGAATGAGAGAATTGATCTGTTTATTAGTTCACGCCCTGGGGGCTCACGCACACACGGGGGCCAGCAATTACAACTGTTATGCAACCGGCCGTTTGGCTCCAACGTTGGCGCGCTCACAACTCTGCTACCGATGCTACTGCTGGAGTCTGCAGAAGCCAACCGCTGCGGCAGGGGTCGCCACGGCAACCAGGAGAGATACACAGAGAGAGGAGAGAGAGAGAGAGAGAGAGAGAGAGAGAGAGAGAGAGAGAGAGAGAGAGGAGAGAGAGAGAGAGAGAGAGAGAGAGAGAGAGACCTCCCTCCTGTATGAGTATGAGAGCCACAGATCAGACTAGGTGTCAGATATTAAACAAGCATCCCCGCCCCTCACCGTATATCGCTGTCACCCATTAAGATAAAGATGACGCACCGACACTCACAGGTTTTTTGCCAGTGTTTACAGGATTATGGTGACGATCCAGCTCATTAATATTCACTTACAAATATTGCGCGGGGGGGGGGAGAAGAAATCTCATCCAAACCAATGTAGATGTCGTGTACATGGCACCTCATGTAGAAATTACATTTCTCAAGTGTGCGCAGGGAATGCTCATTAAACGTTAAACATTAATTACTCTGTTGCTGCAAAATTGATCACATACAGTGGAGGAAATAAGGATTTGATCCCTCACCGATTTTGTAAATTTGCCTACTCACAACGAAATGAGCGGTCTATAATTTTAAAGCTAGGTTTATTTTAACAGTGATAGACAGAATATCAAAAAGAAAATCACATTAAAAAAAATATATAAATGAATTTGCATTTCTTGAGTGAAAAAAGTATTTGATCCCCTACCAATTATAAAGAATTATGACTCCCACAGATTAGTCCTCATGCAAAAGTATTCCTAATCTCAACTAGTTTCCTGTATAAAACACACCTGTCTCAACGTGTTACCTGTATAAAAGACACCTGTCCACAGAGTCAATAAATCAAACTCCAACATCTCCATCATGGGCCAGACCAAAGAGCTGTCTTAGGACATCAGGGACAAGATTGTAGACCTGCACAAGGCCGGAATAGACACAAGCATTGGCGAGAAGCTGGGTGAGAAGGAGACAACTGTTGGTACGATTATTCGAAAATGAAAGAAACACAAAATGACCATAAATCTCCCTTGGTCTGGGGCTCCATGCAAGATCTCACCTTGTGGGGTATCAATGATCTTGAGAAAGGTGAGAGGATCAGCCCAGATTTACACGGGAGGAGCTTGTTTATGATCCCAAGCCAGCTGGGACCACAGTCATCAAGAAAACCATTGGTAACACACTATGCCGTAATGGATTGAAATCCTGTAGTGCCCGTAAGGTCCCCCTGCTCAAGAAGGGACATGTACAGAACTGTCTGAAGTTTGCCAATGAACACCTAACGACTCAGAGAATGCTTGGGAGAAGGTGATGTGGTCAGATTAAAACAAAATCAAGTTCTTTGGTATCATAGTGACTCGCCACGCTTGGAGGAAGAAGAATTCTGACTTTGACCCCAAGAGCACCATCCCCACAGTCAATCATGGAGGTTGAAGCATTATGCTTTGGGGGTGTTTCTCTTCTAAGGGGACAGGTGGACTTCACTGCATCGAGGGAACTATGGATGGGGCCATTTACCATGAAATACTAGGTGACAACCTCTTTCTCTCAGCCAGGTCCGTAAAAATGGGTTGTGGATGGGTCTTCCAGCACGTCAATGACCCTAAAAATACAGCAAAGGACTGGCTCAAGAAGAAGCACATTAAGGTCATGGAGTGGCCTAGCCAGTCTCCGGACCTTAATCCAATAGATCTGTGGAGGGAACTGAAGCTCAAGCGACAGCCTCGAAACATTAAAGATTAGGAGAGGATCTGCAAAGAGGAGTGGTCCAAATATCCTCCTGAGATGTGTGCAAACCTCGTCATCAACTAGACACGTCTGACCTCTGTACTTGCCAACAAGGGTTTCTCCACCAAGTACTAAGCAATGTTTTGATAGGAGATCAAATACTTATTTCACTCAATGAAATGCAAAATAATTTCTATATTTTTTTTTATGTGATTTTCTGGATTTTCTTTTTGATATTCTGTCTATCACTGTTAAAATAAACCTAGCATTAAAATTATAGACCTATCATTTCATTGTAAGTGGGCAAACTTAAACAAAAAATCATGAAAGAAAAAGCTAATAATTTGAAAAAAAAAGTATAAAAAGTGTTTTGAGAATGTTGTTGGAAAGGCATGTTGTTTTTGAACATATGGCAGTGTGCCAACTGTTGCATTAGTTACTCTGGTACATCAGAAGGTGAATTAAATGTTTATATAATAAAACGCATTTATTTAATTTTATTTGTGACCGGCGGGCCATTACATTTGGTGGATATAAAAAGAAATTAAGAAATTACGCCCACAGAGACATTCAGAGATTTCTCTCCCAAAAATCCAAAATGAGGCTCAGAGCAACGCAATTCATATAATAAAGGGAACATATCACACCTCGGAACTATTCCTTCCAAGATAAAAAAGAAGGATGATGCCTTCGAGTATTGAGAGTGGGAGAAATAAGGAAAACAGCTATAACAAGAAGAAAATAAAGTTAGGGAAAAAAAGAAATCTATAACCCATGCATTAAAAATAAATGGAAATTCTGACCCGGCAAACAAGAAGAGAAAAGAAAAATGGATGAGGCCAGACTCATTAATCAATGGTAGTACTGTATATGACAGTGAGAAAGAACATTGTTTTACCTTGAATAGTACGCACCAACACAAAGGCAAACAACAGTAAAAAAGAAAAAAAGGGGAAAGAAAGGCTAAAAATAAGTAAAAAGTTCTCACATTCATCAATTTAAAATCCTTGTGGAATGAGCAGCAAACATGGAGGTTCACAGTCACATACATGTCTGTCTACAACGGACAGACAGCAGATATACAGTGTGTCATCTGATCTGAGATAATAATTACATGAACTGTGTGAGATATTTAGATTTGTGGATATATGATGATAGTGTGCCAACAATGGCTACATCGAAATATCCCAATGAACCAATCATGTGTGGCCAGCGATGCACAACACAAAATCGAGTCAAATATAAAGTAACGATGATCATAAACGTGTATAGGCCTACATTTAATCAACATTCTGTGTGTGTTTCAAAGCCCTATAGTGGCATATATTGGAATTAGCAGTAGTTATACATGCTGTGTGCTGAACATTGGATATTTGTATTTCTG
Organism: Ammodytes dubius; assembly: GCA_026122265.1. NCBI lineage: Eukaryota > Metazoa > Chordata > Actinopteri > Uranoscopiformes > Ammodytidae > Ammodytes > Ammodytes dubius. Next base: position 274,124 of record CM047520.1, on the reverse strand, counting down.
AAGTGTCAATTTGGTAGAATCTGTCCCTATCATATAGACATAACATAAAATGAAGAAATCCTCAACAGTGGCTTAAAAAGTGTCTTCTCCTTGCTTTAAAAAGAGCGACTAAAAGAAAAAGAAACATCTACACTGATAGATTAAAAAGACATGATTCAAGCAGAACTCCAGGTTAATCCAGTAGCTGTGTCTTTTCCTCCCGAATGACCATTAACAGAGTTGTGCTCCGGCCCGATACGACCAGGTCAGCAATGTTTAACAGCACATCCATGGCCCAGGGCTGCTAGCCAGGCAGGGTCACTGATGAATGCTCTGATGGGAGCCAGAGGATGTGCTTTAAAAGGTTGAGGTGTGCTACTGCAGCATGTCTAAAAATAACCTGACAGCCTCTGATGTCCCCCCTAAGCCATCTGCCCCTTCTATAATTATCCCCATAACAACCACTCACATGATATGTGGTCTTTTCCTTCAACCAATGCTGAGACATTAAAAAAGAAAAAATCTGACGAAAAAGAGAAAAGCCAGAAGCACTTGAGGAGGACCAGAAACATGTCCAAGTTTGTTAGTTTGGGGCCAGGAGGAGAACCCTAACATCTTGAACTCTACTTATTTTGGACCGCTCTGTGGCAACATATGCCGTCTCATAGATAATACATTGGTTAAGGCAACATAAACCAACCGTAAATGTGCGGATTAAACTTCTCCCATTGCAGCGTCTTTTTAAAAAGTCGGAGTAATCGCCCATCCGTCTGGGCCTCTCTTTGAAATCCACCACAGACAGTGTTGAATTATTTCACTGTAAAGCAGCACCGATTTAACAAGCTTCAGCCCCTAAACACGCAGACCTGCACAGCTGCTATCATTTCAATGAGCAGTGGAGCAGCAGCCTGTGGCAGAGAGATTGGCGGGTCGTGTTGCAGCAACAGTTTAAAAGCTAGGTGGACTGACTGTTGGCTGGTGTCCACGCAGGACACCTGACTGAGCTGAGCTGCTCCCAATCCTGTACACACTGTCAGCATCATGACCACATAAGCCACAGCATTACTCATCCACAACGTTCAACGGTGCTTTTTCTCCCCCCCCCCCCCCTTTTTTTAACTTGTGTTTACTCAAACAGACATTCCCCTTCCCTTCCTCACCATTCATTCGATCTCTCCTCTCCCTCTTCAAGAACAAGAGTGTATACTTGTGGCGTACAATGTACATTAGTGTCCTTAACCTTCACTTCCAGCCTCACTCAATGCAGGCAGCATTCTATGAGGATGTGAGGACAAGATTAAAACATATACTTACTGTGATGTTCTACAATGCACCTTAATGTTAATTTGCAGACTAGACCAAGTGGGAGTAATAGTGCGCTTTGCATTGCTCTAAGAGGGAAACACTGGACAATATACCTGACGAGACTCTTGCATGAGTCAGGATAGTTCATATATAATGAATGAATGACCAATACAGGCAAAGAAGAATGACAAACTAAGCAAAGGATGGCTGTCAATGTCAAATTCAATCTTATTCTTCTTTTTTAATCTTAAACAAAATTTTAAAGACAGCTGTTGAAGAAGTTTATACATATTAAGAGGTTTCTCCAATATGAGGGACAAGCTTTTTTTTTTTTAACATTAGAAAACATGGAACACCTTCATAAACATCATATAAAGAAACTAGCAATACTGCCTGGTGGTCCTATGCCTCCGAGAAGCATCCAATTGCAGAAAGGTGAAAGTACAGTGGTGTTAGGCAAGGCTTTAAAGAATTCCTAAGAAACTACCAAATGATACAAGGTCACTAGCAGTCGTAGTGTGAGTATATGCCACATTTTTTCGACAGTCAACGTTTGAATTTGTGCCAAATCTGAAGAAAAATCCCTCAGAGAGTGTGATTGCGTTCATGGGGTTGGAGGTCACAGTGACATTAAACTTCGACTTATAACCACCAAAATCGAGTTTTTGCAATGTTGGAAAAAAATCCAGTTTATTAGATATTGAGTTCACAAGAATGGCCCAGGTGGACAGACGGATGGAGAGACATATGTACATACGTTCAGACAACACAAGAACACAATGCCTCCAGGCTTCGCCTATTGCCGACATGAAAAAAAGACAGTTACAAAAAGACATTGTGGTTGGTTGAATCAGTATGCTTCAAACTAAGTTCTTGTTGAATCGTCAGACAGCATCTGAAACCCACCCGTACTACAAAATAATGAAATTCAAGCATATTCAAGCTTTACGGGCCTAACGTGTTCTGGAGATACACCAAGCAAGAATCAACCAAGATCTCATGCTGTTAAGGCCACACAAGTCTTTCCATCACAGACATCTCAGTCAGACAAAGTTATTGAGTGGGGCTTCCTCCTTCATGTCAGGGCGCACTCACACTAGGCACATTTGCCTGTTCTGTGCTCCAGCATGATTGCCCCCCCTCCTCACTCCCCTGCTGGCCTGTGCTCACACTGCTCATGGCCTGTGCACGATTGCACCTTGCCTACGTCACTGCGCGCGTTTAGGATTTGGAGCGTATTCTACTTGTAGGCTATACGACTGTTTGTGAATATTTTCATCCGGCCAAATTTGCATCAAATATTCCACTTCCACATTAGAGCAACGAGAATCCTTAAGCTATTGTTTTTTTTTTGACGCGGTGGACAGTCTCATATTTGTGCAGCACGCTGTTTATTATTAATATAACGGCCCGTCATCAGACCATACGTACCGGATGGTTTTATACACATCGATCGCTCCATCAAGTAATCCAAGTCAGAACTTTTTGTATGGGCAGAGATCGTTATTTTAAGTGTCTTTACAAAGTTTCTTGTTAAACCTTAGTGTAGGCCACGGAGTCCCGCTGTGTGTTGTTTTGGGTTCGTCTCCACCGCCATGCGTAAAGGCAATATTATGACAGCTGACGGGAGGAAAAAGTAAAAAATCATCTGACGAACGTGGGTAAACACGAAAACCTTTTTGCTTTGCTTTCTGCGCTCACCTATTTAGCTCTCTCCCTCTTTTATTAGCCTACACCTAGGCCTACACACACGTTAATTCCCACACATTTTATGTACAAGTCCAAGTGGTGGGCAATTCTGGTGCCGACTAGTAAGGCAGCGGACGTTAACGGACTATGCATCCTTAATACATTCACATCAGGAACGTCGCCTGTGCGCTTGCTTGTGTGGGTGTCATCTAATTAGCATCTGTACTTTGGCCACGGCACACCTCTCCCAAGTGTGCCATGGCCAAGGGGCTGTTCCGTGCTGGAATACGGATGGCGTGGTCACACTAGCCAAACGTTCTAGACTTTAGTATGCAAATGAGCTCGGGCACGGAACAGCGGCTCTAATGTGAGTGCGCCCTCAGACTGAGCTATTATTGACATACTTGTGAACTTCCTGTCACTGTAGCTTGTATCTGTCTGTATGATCTCTCCTGCCAGGGGTTTGGGCTCAAAGCAATCTATAAAAGAAAGCCTGAGGCCAGCATCAAGTCTGCCTATCATTTCAGAATCCTTGTTGCAAATGCCAAGTCCAATTTATAAAGGCTTATTTTTCTTTCTGAGCCTGCAGTCAGAATAAGAGCATAATGCAGGGACTACAAATAAACCACATGATTAATAAAAAAAGGCGGGAAAAAGATGGCGATATAATTCAGCATGTTGCGGGCACTCAGACAAATCCTGAATTTCACAGAGACATTACCTTAAAAGGTTTGTTTTCACTAAACTATGAACAAAAAATATAACACTGAAGAATCTTTGCTACAGTAACTTTCAAAATAGAGCAAATCAATAGTGTGGGGGAGCGCTAGTGTGGTGGCTGGGTGCCATGGCATTTTAATGGCCCCATACGGAGAGCGCAGTAACTTTGGGGCTTCTAGCTGTGCAGTCAACTAATTCTTCAATCAGACTATGACTACATTCTGAATATTTTTTCACAACCCTCTGCAATGAGCATGACATTGCCCCGGTACAAAAGCCATAGTATTTACCGTATTTTCCGCACTATAAGCCGCACTGGACTATTAATTAAAATAATAATTTCCTCATCCACCAATCGAGTTCATTTGAAACGAGGAGTAGGCCTACTCGAGTACTCACGCCCATCCCTAGTAGCTACAGAACATATACTGTGCTGTGTAATAACAGGGTCGAAAAATGGGGAAAAAGTTGCGGCTTATAGTCCGAAAAACTACGGTAAATCTATTTGTGAATGTGGGCTGTTGCATTTTTCAAACTCAAATCTACGCTTGATTAGCATGGGCTGATTAAATTGACTTGGACTCAATAGTAGCTGGAGTAAACAAGATGACTTTGCAGATGATTATGTAGTGTGATTGTGCATTTAAATTGGGGTTTGCCTGAATAACAGTGCTTTGTAATTCCAGTTGCCACTCCATTTCTTTCCTTTCACAAGATGGCCGACAGCAGATTGGCACTGTCATCCTCTGTTCACATTGGGTTGTGGCTGCTAGTTGCCTCTCACCGTTTGCACAACTCTTAAAGAGACAAAACCTCTTCAAACCTGTTGTCGACTTCACCCCAGATTCAACTCGACTCGATTCACTTGACTGTACAGATTTGGTTTCAGTGTGCTTGTAACAGCGAAGCTTCCAGCCTCAAGCAGAGATCAGGAGTGGGCCACAGAGGTTTATTAAGCTCTGCCAGGTGACATCACTTGAGGCTGTTCATCAGACTTTAAACAGCTTTCTGGAGCAAAAAAAAGGCTTTATGGCTATGCAGATGTTTTCACATGTGTTGTAGTACTCTTCAGCACCTGTAAACAGAACAATGGACTCAACCTTTAAGAAAAATCTAAAATTTGTTGAGGCGGTAGAAATTCAGCTTTTTACAGTGAAGTTTGAGGCCTTCTCCTGAGTGAACAAGCTTTAACAACAAACTGTATCAATCCAGCATCCTGCAATCCTCTGCTGCCAGGTTTAACTTGGGTCACCCATGGGCCAAATTTTTCAGTGCAGATTCTTGCATAATATTTCCACTCCAGTTGTGTGTATAAAAACAAATCAAAGTGGTTTAGAAAGTGTAGAGTGGAGCCAAAATAGTTGTGGGTTGTTTTGTTGAAAGTGATCTCCGACCTCTTATACCTGAGCATAGCAGTTGCTCAGGCAAAAAAACTCCCCGAGTCCCTGCTTTACATAGAAAAATAATTTCATTAAATGTCATGGTTGAGACTACAACAGTTAATTTTGACATTTGTTTTTTAACTCATTGTGGAGGATGTTTAAATGCACCTATCTACGGGGCGCCCTTAGCTCAGTTGGTAGGGCGTCCCCCCCGGGCCGGGCCCAGCAGTAACCCCGGGTTTGATTCCCGCCCGCGGTCGTTCTCTGCATGTCACTCTCCTCTCTGCCCCATTTCACCTCTGTCTCTCTGCACTATCAATAATGCATAAACATGCACATTATCTTAAAAAATAAAATAAAAATGCACCTATCTACAATATAACAGATACAGATATGACATTGCTCATTCTTATGTAAGCAGGTGGTATCACATTGCTAAGGTGGTAAGAATGCTAAACTGAAGCTTTAGAGAAAAATCCGATTTTGGCTTTTAGATGAAAAGTTAAGGGTTTGGTAAACTTGCTGGAGTACATTCTTAGTGGCCATGAATGTGTGTATTGAATTTTGCAGCATTCCATCCAAAAGCTGTTGAGATAATTCAGTCTGGACCAACTGACTGACTATTATTGCTGTCCTAAGAGCCAGGCTGCTAGCTTGGCAGGAAAAATAGGCAAAACCATGAAATCTCATCTATGCAGCTTCACAGAGAGCCAATGGGATGTGGATATTTTACCATAGAAATCCAAGGCTTGTGCAGCTTTCACTTTCTAAATTTATTAGTAGTGCTACTTTTTTAATTCCTATTCTATGCATATCTGCCCAGCTAAGATCATTTTGCAACAGCACAATATAAACTATAGGTTTTTGGCAACGCTTCTTATCGGCTTCTCTTGACACACATTCACCATTAACCAAACAGCATTACAACTGTACTCATCCATCTTTTTCTAATTTACTTGCCCCTTGGTCTCAATGAACCAAAAAAACTATTTAGGGCTAATCAACAACACTATTCATAGATGGGCTGTCATGCTTTGAAGGCCAACAATTACACTACAAATACATGAATATCCAATACAGGTTTTTGGCATATTAGTTCAATTAAATACACCAAAAAGTTCTCCTTGATAGCTCACAAGCTAAATAGATGCATTCGGGACTCCAGGCTTCTTTGACCTTCCCTACAACGCATTTCTGTTCTGCTGAATCTTAAAACAAAATTTACATACAATGCAAAGATGCAGAGAAAAGGTAAACTAAAAGACTGTTACAAAGACACTTTCTGTAATTTCATACTCCCATATTCCCATAAAGGCTTAAAGCACAGTCAGCCGTGAACTGACAGAGCAAATGTGAAACTACTGGTCCGTGTCCGCTCCGATATTGTACAAGAGATAAGTGTTCAACAGGCCTGCGTACTGAGCACTTAAATCTCTGTTAATCACATATGGATGGAAAATAATTAGGGCTATCTTCCCATTGCAGACATCGATAGCATGGGTGTTGAAGCATGAAAAACAGCTGCTGCCATAAATCTGATCTGATAATCCAGTAGGCAGATTTGAACACAACCAGAGCGGCTATTCTCACGGTCAGTGACTGGCCCGACTATATTCTCACTGCTTAAAGATATCATTTTTACACACACATTATCCTATGCGAAAAAGCTGGCGTTCTGAGGTGACAGCCAATAAATATAGTCATTATTTGGTTTAAAACTATTTACTCTGACTGGTACGGAATCAAGCAGACTGGGAATAGGCCCACAAACAAAACATTATTACAGAGTTATGCTTTCATTGACTCTGCACTGTCACAGTCCATAAAGTCACTCTTCCATTTATTGTCTATAAAGCAGCTTCAGTCCGCAAGTGTTTGCTGATAAAGCAACGACTCAGATAATTGATTTGTTGTTTTATAGGTTGAAGAGATGGAGAGAGTAGGGGAGAACGGGGTAATTAGTCACACGGGTTGGTTGTCACAATCGTTATATCTCGGAACCAGAAGGCGCTGTCTGTGAAATTTTGGTATGTAAATATCCAGAATTGGGATCAGAGGTCACCTACATAGTCTTCCTTGGAGTTAGACTGCTGAATTTGAGGTGAGACGACTGTTTGTGTTTTTCATGTCAAATTGAAAATATTTAGCTCCTCAGTATTTTTCTTCTAGGCTTTTACACAATGGGTGTATAACAAAACACTTGTTACCCATACAAAGTGTGAAGGGTAAACTATAGTTTAGATTGTGGTTAGCAAGCTAATTAGTTGTCAGATGGTTGTTGGCCTTGATGCTAGCAAGAAATTCAAGTTGGGGTTGGTCGTCACATTTTTTGGGGGGTTGGTTGTCACATGTTATCTCAAGGCTACAGCCAGAAAAGGAACCCAATAACGAAATAAATTGTCAAGCTGTATCCTCACTGACACCCCAGAGAAGGAAATAATAGAGCAGGAAAAGGCAGCTAGCATGCAAAAGAAAAAAGGGCAACAAAATCAAAACAACCCAGTGCATCCCAAACTAGACCAGCTGCCAAGGCTACAGTAAGTTATGTAGGCCTATTTGTCCACTTGACAATGCAATTACACTTTCAAATTTAGTTCTACTTTCTTGCCTTCTTTTTAAGATTATTCCCATTAAGATAACATTGTGACAAACAACCCCATAGTGTTTGACAACCGACCCCTTGATGGGGTTGGTTGTCACAATGTGTAAGGGTGTCTTTGATGATTAATTTCGTCTTTATTACAATAAGATAGAAAAAGTGAGGGGTACACATTTCAAGCCAACACCCTAAGCTTCAATTTAATGTAGGAATGACTATTGAAAGATGTTTAGGTGATAAGCAATTCTCACTAGAGTAAAAAGTGTGCTACTTACCCCGTTCTCCCCTATCTATGCAATGATATGTCTTGAATACAATATCAACAGTCTTCTTTACAGAATCAGAATTGATTGTCCATTGATGATATGTGTCCATTAAATGTAGAGCTACAGCTAAGCGTTTGTTAAGCCGTTTACCAGCTCCAGCCGGAAGTGTGTTTCCCTGTGTGCACCCCTCCGTGCCTCCTCGAAGTGGTGCCCCCGATGTTGACATCCGCTGTACGGGTGAGGCTCTCTCTCGCGGCTGTGCCCTGCCCTCACCTCCTCCCCTCTCATCGAAGCTGTCTCTCTACTGTGGGAGCTGCTTGAATCGCCAACCTGAGATCCTCATCATCGGTGACTCTATTGTCAGATTTCTTTGTCTCCCTGGTGCTTTCACCTATTGCCTCTCTGGAGGAAAATCATCTGACATTATGGAGCTAACACCTGCCCTCGTTGCCCTCCACCCTACTGCCCACACAGTCATCCTGCATGTTGGAACTAATGACGTAATGAATAAACGGTCATACCAACTGTTTGACAATCTTCAGAGTCTGGCCCTCACCCTGGAGAGCCTGGGGAAATTCTGTATATTTTCCGGCCCCATTCCCACGTCATCCAAAAGCCCTGAGCGCTACAGCCGTCTTCTGGATTTCCATGAACGACTGGAGTCCTGGTGCTCGGGCAACTCTCTGGGCTATATTAACAACTTTGACTCATTCTCTAGACACACACTACTTAAATCTGACGGCCTCCATCCCAATGCCAAAGAACTTACTAATCACTACATTCATCACATCGCATCTTGGCATAATTCGGACTGATATTTACCACAGCACGACCCTACCAAATCATCCCCCATTAAAAAAGATCTCCCCAGGGGTCCTGCTGAAGTATCCCCCAATTTAACTCATAACAACACCTCAAATTGTCCTTCATTCATCACAGACATCACTGATTACCCCCTTTGCTCTAAACTAAATTCCCCACAAATTCTTAAATCAAGAAAGGGCTTGGGTTTTCTTCATCTAAATATTAGAAGTTTATTGCAGCATGATAAATTAGACCATGTAAAGATTTTAGTGTCCCAGGCAGATCCAGATGTCTTGATTCTGACTGAATCCTGGTTAAAGAAGAGTACAGATGACTCTATTGTGGCAATTAATGAATACAATTTATTCAGAATAGACAGAAACGCAAGGGGTGGGGGAGTGGCTGTCTATGTTAAATCCTGTTATTCTGTAACACTTTTACATGCTGTCTCTGTTCCAAATTGTTCTGAATTTATCGCGCTAGAATTATCTTTATCGTCAAATGATTGTTTTGTTGTAATTGGTGTATATAGGCCCCCTTCTGCTGTAACTAGCTCCTTAAACGATCTAGCACATATGCTCTCCAGTTATGTAAATAGAGAGGTAATTGTGATGGGTGATTTTAACGTTGATTGGCTTTCTGGTGCCTCTGAACCTTTCAAAGAAATCTGTAGCAACGTTAATCTTACACAATTAATAACTGAGTCCACAAGACCAACTTTAATCGATTTAATCCTATCAAATAAAATAAATAAAATAGTCTCCGCTGGTGTTTTTGAGCTTGGGATTAGTGATCACTGCCCAGTGGCCTGTATCAGAAGTATTCATTTAAAAAGATCTCAACCTAAAATCATAATTAAGCGTAATTTTAAAGGTTTTAATGAGCAAGCCTTTTTAAGTGATCTCCGTCATAGTGACATTCAACTCACTACGGAAATTTTGGATGTTGAGTTAGCCTTAGACTATTTCATCAATACTTTCACCTCAATTATAAACAAGCATGCGCCCCTTAAAAAGCATAGAGTAAAAAATAGATCAAACCCCTGTGTAGTGGCCAGTTTTTAACCTTAGTTTTAAACTTTTCACCGTACAGGGGATCGCTCGCTGGACTCGCACACTCTGTTCAATTATACTCAAGAGATCTTGTGGTTTCTTTTCAGATGATTTATTTTGTTGTCTTTATCACAGAAGTTGAACATTTCAGAGCGTGAGGTTTAAGCAGTCTCGATTCCCCCTGTTCCACCCTGTCAGTGTTTAATTTCCTCCTTCTTAACCTGGCTGCTTGGTGACCCAACCCACTCTATGCCAGCTGCCTCTAATTAGGCTATACCTCTGATTAATCCAACATAAATCTAATATTTAAATAAATAAGAATAAAACATAAACATCCCTTAAGTCAAATAGGAATTAATTCAATATAATAATAGATTTTAAACTAACATAAAATATGGCTCTAACACTCCCTCCCCTAATAAAAATAGAGCCAATATTAAGACAGTCAATCATTAACATTGTTCTTCTTGTCAGTCCATATAGACTTAAGTTCAGAGTTCAATCAACAGTTCATTTTATCCTGCTATTCTTCTGCTTCCAGGAGCAGACAGAGTTTGTTGAGAGGGGTTTGTAAGGCACTAGTTTTTGTCTTGACTAGTCCTTTACTTCCTGGCAGGGTCTCTGATTTGGAAGTTCTTTTTCCTTTTTTTTTCTTTTTCTCTCTCTTCTCCTCTTCGTAATTCTTACAGGCATTGCTGATCTTTTCATCCTTCCTCTTGCTCTGATGATGCCTGTATCCATGATTGGATCCATTTTCGATTTATGGCTATTTTGCCTGCAGTGTTTTCCTCTTTTGAGCAGTGTGATATCCTGTTCAATGTGTTGCTGTTGTTCAAATGCCAATATGGCTCTTTCGGCAGTGTCTATATCCTCAACTGTCACATTAGTGCTCAATGCAGCCTTCAGGTTTGCGGCATGTCCCTTTAATGTTCCTCCACTAATACTCAGTTGCTTTCCAGTACTTGCCATCTTCCTCTTTTGAGTGATCTTCAGGAGCAAACTTTCTTTATCACTTTTCACTTCCTGGTTGTAGTCATTTGGTATGAGGACATCCTTATTTCTGACTGGCAAAGGTAAGTGACAGTGATGATTTGTAGCTCCGCTTGATTCCAGTTGCTTGCATTTTTGGTCTTCATCTGACATCTCAGGTTTTCCCTCATACTTTTTCTCAGGGAAATCATGGTGGTACTGCTTTACAATAAGGGGTTTGTATTGTTCAATTGAGATGCGGTTGACTGATGCTACTGGTCTTTCGAATCCATCCACTGCTGCAGGTGAGTTGGGTGGTCCATTCACCACCCATCCTAAGAGAGTTCTCACTGCGTAGGGACCATTGTCTTGGCTGTTGATGATTTGCCAAGGCTCAATTGCCTTCGGGGCATCTACTCCTATCAGGAGTTCCACTTCAGCGTCAATTTCGGGCACCTGTATTTCCTTAAGGTAAGACCACCTGCTGAGGTCATGCTGAGAATAAATGTTTTCTTTTGTCACTGGTATTTTTGCTTGTGTGTATGTTTTTTGCAGCTCAATAAAGTTGTTTCCATACAAATCCCCCACTTGAAGTCCGGTTATTTCGTTGCTACTAACTTGCTTCTTTTGACCCATTGTTTGAAGAAGAACTGTAATCTTCCTTCCTGTAGCATTGAGGCGTTTCATGAGTTTCTCTGTACAGAATGTTGCGGTGCTACCAGGATCCAGGAATGCATAGGTAAGTATTGTGTTGCTGCTGTTGGAAGCTTTTACCTGTACTGGAACTATCGACAGCTTGCAGTCCCTTCCAGCCCCGATATCAACATTCTTCTCCAGTGAGACAACAGTTCCTCCACCAACACATTTTTTAATTTGAGTTGATATTTTATCATTTTCCACATTTACTGCTTGTCTCTCAATGTGTAGCAGGCTAGGATGATTTCCTTTACATATTTGGCATGTCATTCTTCCTTTACATGTTTTACTTATGTGGCCCTTGGTTAGACATCCAAAGCAGATACCGTTTTCTTTTAGCAGCTGCACCTTAATAGTGTGGGGTTGAGATTTAAACATTTTGCAATCCTCTGTGTGATGTCTTCCATTTTTGCAAATGCAGCACTTTTCATATGGATTGGGAAACATGTTTTCAGCTTGATTTCTTATGTTGTCTGTGTTGTTAGTGTCCTTTAATCCAATTGTCACGGCAAAGCTACTGCTTGTGGCTCTTCGGATGGTTGGTTGTCGGGAGTCTGCTGTGTTGTCTTTCAAGGAGGCTCTTTTGGGCGTAGCATCCAGAATGTCTCCAAAGACAGGGTCCTTTAGGATGGAGGCTTGCTTTTCAATAAAACACACTAGATCAGAGAATATGGCTCTCTGCTGGTTTTTTGCTAAAAGCTCATGAGCTATTGCTCTCCATTTTTCTTTTAGCTTGTATGGTAGTTTGGCAATGATGAGTTTTAAGGCAGATGGGAGATTCAGATCCTCCATGCTTTTTAGTGCATGCATAGCATTGCAGCATCCTCGCAGGTAAAGGGCATAGGAGTGTAATGCATTTCCATCATCCGATTTAATATTGCTCCAATTGACAGCCTTCTCCATGTAAGCATTGCCAATTTTGAATCCATCTCCGAAGTGTGTTTTAAGAAGTTTTTGTGCCTCTGCATAGCCTCTGCTCGGCTCCATATGGAAGCAGCTCCTGACTAGTTCCCTGGGTTGGCCTCTAGTGTATTGTTCGAGGTAGAACAGATTGTCTTCTTCATTACAGGTTTTCTTTTCAATACCATGTCTAAATGCTTTCATGAATGTTTGGTAACTTAATGGGTCACCATCAAATATTGGGATTTGTCTGGAGGGGAGTGATGATTGTTTTTGATGTACAACAAGCAAATCTGCAATTTCATTTTGTTTGTGGATCACATGCAGCAAATCATTGTTTTGTTTATTTGAGCTTGTTTCCTCAAAACAATCTAGTATTGTCTGTTCTCTCTGTTCCTGCCTGGGGTTGGTCTGGGGTCCTCTGGTTCTGGCGGTTGAGTCAGGAATCTGTGAAGGGGTGTCTTGGGTATTGCTCCCAACCCTGCAAATTTAATAGGAGAGGGTACCAATTCATCCTCCTCACCGTCATTATATTTGCCCACATATGAATTCATGCCATCCTCTTCTTGTGCTTGATATTGAGAGTTTGCTTGGTGGAAACTGTCTAAAACCTTTAGTTTGGCATCAGATTCATCGATATATGTCTGTAGTTCAATTCTTTCAAGTTTTGCTTGCAATTTATTTTTTTTCCATTTCAAGTTTTGCTTGCTCCATTTCCACCTCCTGCTTCTCCTTTAATGCTGACATACGTGCTTGCATAGCTGCTCTTTCTGTGGCTATTTTTAGACGTGTTGAGGATGATGAAGATAAAGATGAAGATGCTGCCGTCTGGTGTGAACTTTTGGATTTGTTACTTTGTCTAGACACATTTGAGACACTGTCCTGAGGTCCAATGAGTGTCTGAGGATCTTTCCTTGACTTTTTCCATAAATCCACTTCTACTAGGAATTCCTCAAATATTTCCATTTTGGGTTCATACCAGTCTTTTGTTTCATTCTCTTTTATTTCAGGAGATAATAGCATTTGTACGGCAACATGGGCTTCTTTAAAGTTATTTAATGTCACTTTGAATTGTTCCACAGCATTCAACACTTTTTCATTATCACCGCCGTCAGTAACAAGCAGTGGTCTGACTTCAACCATTTTGCGCGTGCATGCGCCCAGCTTCCCTCGGCGACTTGCGCTGAGAGTTTTAAAGTCATTTTCAGCTTTTTCCCTTTCATCAGCCATCATTTACTTTTATTGCGTTCCAAACAATTAATTGATCAATCAGTTCATAAGCATGTGTTTATCACTGTTTTACGTTCATCGCATCTTGCATGAGTTGCATCAACAAACATTTCCTTCGGCATCAACACACATTTATTTCCGCTGTGTTTCCAGTTTCCTTATTTTAGACAGACATCCAAATGTATCCATATGCCTTCAGTCTTATAGTTTATCATCACAAAGTCCACAGATCGTCTTCATCCGTTTAGTTACTTTGTCTACTCACAGCATGATCCATTCCTTTGTTCCATTCACCGTCTCTGCTCGTGCCGGCGAACAGCTGATTGTCAGTCAGCGGCCCGCTGCGGTCGCTTCGCAGCTCCAAACACAGTCACTCGATTCCAGTGCTTCGCCGCTCCCAACACAGTCACTCCGATCCAAGTTGCCTGTTTCCTTTCCCAGCTTTTCCATTAAAAGCGATTTCGTTGCTTAAACTATGTAGTGGCCAGTTTTTAACCTTAGTTTTAAACTTTTCACCGTACAGGGGATCACTCGCTGGACTCGCACACTCTGTTCAATTATACTCAAGAGATCTTGTGGTTTCTTTTCAGATGATTTATTTTGTTGTCTTTATCACAGAAGTTGAACATTTCAGAGCGTGAGGTTTAAGCAGTCTCGATTCCCCCTGTTCCACCCTGTCAGTGTTTAATTTCCTCCTTCTTAACCTGGCTGCTTGGTGACCCAACCCACTCTATGCCAGCTGCCTCTAATTAGGCTATACCTCTGATTAATCCAACATAAATCTAATATTTAAATAAATAAGAATAAAACATAAACATCCCTTAAGTCAAATAGGAATTAATTTAATATAATAATAGATTTTAAACTAACATAAAATATGGCTCTAACACCCTGGTTTACAAGTGAACTGTCTGATTTATTTTCTGAAAGAAATAAAGCATGGTCTCTAGCTAGACGCTCTGGAGATAATACCAATTGGACTATTTTTAGACAATTTAGGAATAAGTGCACAGCCATGGTCAGGAAAGCCAAATCCGAATATTACCTTGAATTAATCTCCGACTGCTACTCTAACCCTGCACTATTTTGGAAAGCTGTGAACTATAATAAAAACAATTCTAGCACAGTTCCCACTCAGATCAAATTAAATGGTCACACTCTCAATGATCAAAAAGAGATTGGCTTAGCTTTTAATAAACACTTTGTAGCTGCTGGTCAACTCTTTCAAAATGGAGGTTGTACACCTTCTACAACCAGTAGTAACGTACCGCTTGTCTCTCAAACTCCTATTTTCAGCCTTGATCTTCTTCCCACAAGTGTTGTTGTAGATGCGCTCCTCGCCATCAACCCCAAGAAGTACATGGGAGAGGACAATTTGGACCCGTTTTCAATCAAGCTTTCGACACATATAATATCAAAACAAATAACCCATATTTTTAATCTTTCCATCTCCTCTGGAATAGTTCCTAAAATTTGGAAAAAAGCTCACATAATTCCTTTACATAAAGGTGGTGACAAAAATAATCTTAATAACTACAGGCCAATTTCCAAACTCCCATGCCTGGCAAAAATTCTAGAATCACTTATTAATAATCAGTTAACATTTCTAACTAGTGCTTCCATTTTGAGCCCATTCCAATCTGGTTTTAGGGCAGGCCACAGTACTGTCTCTGCTGTGACTTTGGTTGTAGACAACATTGTTACAGCATTAGACAAGAAAAAGCACTGTGCAGCACTTTTTATTGATCTTTCAAAGGCCTTTGATACTGTTGACCACCATTTGCTTTTACAGAGGCTGCATGACATTGGCTTTGATCATTCTGCATGTAGCTGGTTTAGGGATTATCTCTCTGATAGACAGCAGTCAGTTAAACTGGGAAGATACCAATCTGAGTTTTTAACTGTTACAAATGGTGTCCCACAAGGCTCGATTTTAGGTCCAGTTCTTTTCACAATTTATATAAATAACATTGTTTCATCGCTAAAAAACTGTCACGCTCATCTATACGCTGACGACACAGTACTGTATTGCATTTCCGATTCGGTGCACCAATCTATTCAGAACCTACAAAGCTCTTTTAACACCCTGCAGGACTGTCTAGTGGACCTCAGGCTGGTTCTAAATACAGACAAAACCAAATATATGTGTTTTTCCAGAGCAAGAACTACACATTTGAATGATTTTAATATTTTTACAAATAATGGA